>VZTT01003564.1:30837-52903 GCA_013400855.1 Buphagus erythrorhynchus
TTTATCAACTGTAGGGCACAGTGGCCTGTCTGCTTGTTTATAGGCAGCAATACCAAGTCCTTTCTAAAAACTGTCTGTAGCACTTACCTCCCCTTCACTGTACCTCTCCAAGCTGCTGGTCTGCCTGGTGCCCTTAGTGGCTGAGACAGAAAACAGCTTGGTTTTGTCCCCTCTGTTTTGCAAGTAATATTATCCCCCAAGGCTCTATACATACAAGAGTTGCTGTGTGCATTTGGCCTGGATCTGTGAGCTACTTCCCTGGTCACTAGTAAAGAGCAGTGTCTCTTGACCTTCCCTCTTGAAGAAAAATTCCTCAACTGATTCTGCCCCTGAAGCAGGGTGGTGTGTGCTACCCTGTGCTAGAGCTGGCAGCTCTGAGCCCCAGGTGCCAAGCCCCAGTGAGAGGTGCCACTCTTGGCTTTGCACTTTCCTGCATCTTGAACAACACACATTGACCAGCTTGAGGAGAGAAAACTGTTCTGCCACCCTGGGATGGATGACACACTTCTATGGGGGCACTACTGAAAACACTGCTGCAGCAGCTGCTACTGCTCCACCTTCCACCCTGAATAGTGTGGGGACCTGTGTGATAAAAGGTGTTTATCACCTCTAGGTCTGTACAGTCAGCTGAGGACCCATCAAACTTAACTCACCACCCATAACTCTCTCCCTCTAAATCATTCAACAGGGCATAGGAGACATCATTTTTCCATTCCTTCAGCGAACAGACCTGAAAAACCTNAGAAAGTCACTGTGTCATCTGTGGTCACAAGTGAAACTAGCCTCATCTTTTATGAAAACCTTCCTCTCCCTCCAAAAATGAAGTGGCACATGTCTCATAAACCTGCCTCTGGTGGGAGATGTCTGTCAGGGCATAAAGGCAAGAGGAACACATTCAGGCACAGATGTACACCAAAGCAGATACAACTGCAGAAAAAAAAAGGGGAAAAAGTTGGCTAGGGAACAAGTATTTTTAATAGTGTTCCCTTTAACAGAACCTAAAGAGAAGTAACACTTCATTTTACCTTTTCTATTAAAGCAAAAAGCTCACCAGTGTCGGTTGTGTGCAGGNCCATGCTGTGCAAGGGAGGATATGTGCAGTTATCTACTGTGATTTCATACTAATATTTAGCTATCATATAGCACTCTCTCTGCTGACCCCACTGTATAAACACTCAGTAATTAACCAGCACACTCCCTGCTATGCAACAGGTAGGTAATATTGCTCTTACCATTCCCAAGCTACACAGAAGGAATTTAGACAGCGAGATGACAAACCTTATCCAGACCCACTTGGGAAGTCTATGGCAAAGCAGAGAGTAAGATCAGTTCCTGCAAAATGTGTTCGCTTTCCCCCACTCTGCCTTTTATGTTACAGTCCAGACACGTAAGACTTCAGTGCAGCCCTGAGGAGAGAGGAGTCCACCTGCAAAAACTCCTAAAGCTGTTTCACACCACTGACAGTTTCTGGAGCAGACACGGCTCAGAGGGGAGCCGCGGGGGTGCTGTAAATCAGGACTGAGGCATATTGGCAGAGCTTTGTGGGAAAGCTTGCCTGGGGTCTGCCTGTAACTTGTTTTTCTCAGCACTTTTGATGCTTCTTTTTCCTTACGATGAAGCACTGTGCCCAGTCATCCTATGCTCATCATTTATTAATTGTCCAGTTTAATTATCATGTTTAATTCAGCTGAGAAGGGGGTGTGGAAACAAACAGAACACAAGCAATGCACTAATTTACTGTGGAGGGCAGCTGCAGACTCCCCACTGCAGGAATGGCTTGTGACCCTCCTACAGCCTGTTGTGCCCCAGCAGGACAGTGCTCGTCACCTGCCCTTCAGGAAGAAGCTCTTGGTTCATCCCATTTGCATTTACTGCCATTAAAAGCAGCAACCGAAATGATGCAAAATGGTTCTCAACAGAAAAAACCAACAACAAACCAACAACAAACCAGATCCAATAATATTATACATGTAAGGATTAACTGCTCACATTTTGTACTTGATTTTGCTGTAAGCTTTAACTGATGAGGAAGCAGAGTTCATGAACCACTGAGATTATTTTCACCACAGGAAATTATGTGAAGGAAAAGGCAACCTTCATAAGGAAATTGGTAAAATCTTGTTAAAACTTCAATTTACTTTAAGGATTACATTTTTCTTCTGCAAGGATGTCAGCAAACTTGGGAAGTGAAGGTACTAAAAAGCACCATCCATTTTTCCTATTTTCCCCCTGAAGGAATCAAAATATGCAATTTCAGGGACATTTAGACAAAAAATGGAATGGCCTTAGAGAAAGAAACAGCAATTTGCTGTCACAATATTCATGAAGTTTTGGCTTGGCTATTGAAAGAGACTGTTGATTTCTTAACTTTGTTGCATGGAAACTGCTTATGACCCATATTTTTCTTAGCCCAACACATTCTTATTCCCTAGTATAAAAGAATCCACTTAAACTGCAGCAACATTGCCACCACTTCTAAAACAGGCTGGTGCAGTGCAGTCCTGACTATCAGAGCTCACATCTCTCACGAAAATCAAACTGCATGTTTTTCCAGGTGCTGCCATCTTGGAAACAAGACACATGGGGACCAAAAAATGTGTTTCAGGACTTAACCTGAGGCCTACAATTAGAATTTTTTATTGAACCTAGTTATTGCAAATTTCTTTCAACTGAAGTGTACATTTGTTTAAACACCTTCAAACTCATATTTGCTCTGGCTGTTGAAGGAATGTATATTCTCAGAGTCAGTAGAAGAAAATAGTGCCATTTAACTGGCAGCGCAATTTCTTGTAACTGAAATGCTTTCTTTTAAGAAGTCTAATTTTGCAGAGATTGCAAAGAGATATTGCAAATGTTTTAAATGTGCAGGGTAAAGTTTCTCTCTGGAAACATGCTATGCTGTACACAAGCAACACAACAAACACATCCCAGTCCAAATGCCTATTGATACATATGCATAGCATGATTCAGAGTTCCTGTGTAACTCAGGCAGACTGCTACAGGCCTATTTTCTAGCCTACCTTTTTGCATCTTCAGCTGCCTTCAGATGAAGTTAACCCTGAAATCTAAACCATCTCTTTATCTGGAATTTTAAAGCAGTCTAAAAAAACTATGCAGACCATATGCAAACTCCCTCATCTTCCTTGAAAATGAGATTTTGGTTCCTAGTTTTCTCCTGAAAATGGGAACAATGATAACTCTTTTTGCCTAATATTTGCCTGTCTGTTTTACATGTTCATATAACTCTTAACCCACCTTGACTGAACCCTCCAGGTGTTATTCTGCTTTGGACAGCATAATACATACCAATCCAGATAGCAAAATGCCAAGCTCCTAGCTGTTGTCTCATGGACCTCAGGGTTAAAAGAGAACAGGCACTGACTCTGCAGAGCAACCCCTGGAACATCTCTCCATGTCAGATCAGAGCCTCAGCATGTGAGCTGGAAAAAGACTTCTGGCCTGTCCAAAGATGTTAGAGATATTCAGTCCAGCCCAAATATCCATGTGGGGACTCCTTTTCCGTTAGATCATGACAGTTAAAACATGAAGTGCAGAAAGAGAATTAGGTGTTAGGGAATTTTGAGTGCTGTCTAGCTCTGTGTTTAACCAGAACATAAAACACATAGAGAAGTGGTCACAGCACCAAACCTAAGAGAGTTCAGGATGCGTTTGGACAATGCTCTCAGGCACATGGGGTGATTCTTGGGGATGGTTCTGTGCAGGGCCTGGAGCTGGACTCAGTTATCATTGTGACTCCCTTCCAATTCAGCACATTCTGTGATTCTGTGATATATCATTAGGAACTTTCTGTATTACAACATTTCTCAGATTAGCACCATGAAAATTAATAAAATACCTGAAATCACAGCTCTTTGAAATGACAGTGTGTTGGGTCCTTTCTTGTCTTTTTCTCCTAATCACCAGGATTTCTCAATGGACAGACCTTCACACGTGAACTTCAAGGTGTCTTTGACAGCATCTACTTATCTTGTGGTCCTTGTCATTTCTAGTCTGTTTTGGAAATCCACAGTGATATTAATATGATTTCAGGTATCATTTCAGGAGACACCACTGCTAGGATATTTTTTCCAATGATTTTCTGAAGTGGCCCCAGCCACTGCTCATTCTGTGGTTTTATCTGATTCTAGATAACACTTGAGTAACATTTACTTCTATTTCCAACCCATCTGCATGAGGTAGACCACAAGCTTTGTAACAATTTTGGCAGGAATAATAAAAAGACACAGGTATTTTTTGGGGTGGTGTTGATACATCTGTACTTGTTACTTGTTACTTCTCCTGGTACAGTGAAGAATTTCCCACCCTTTATTCGTAGTTCCTGGCCAACACTAGCCAGATTGATCAATGAGGAGAAATCCCATTCCAGTGTAAGTAAGTCAGGCATAAACTGTTGCAATGGCATAAGAAGTCTCCATCTCTATTCCACTCCTTTACCCCGAATATTTCTGCAATCACTTTCTCCATGAGGAAACAAAGCACTGAAGGTCAGGACAGGTATGAGAGGAAAGAGAATCATCCAAGGATTGGCAGCCAAGTTGAAAAAGTGACTGACCTTGTAGTAAGCCCTAGAAGTGCTTAAAGTGTCTTCACATGTCCTTCCCTGACTCTGCCCCCTCCATCATATGTGGTCTTTGTTTTGCTAAAACATATGAATTTACTTCTCTGAGCCTTTACAGTTTCTCTCTATATCCTCAACTATGTCTGTGGCTTATCACTGAGATTGAGACTTTACTCACAAACCAAGGAGCCCAGAACTGCACTGAGTGTCTAATCCCATAGGAAAGCCTCTTGCAGCACCTTGAGAGGGAAAACTACCTCCCTGAGAACTGATAAAATGCCTCTGTCTATGTGGCTTACACACCCAACTGCACCTTTGCTATAACAAGATCTAAGTCACATCTGATTTGTTACCTATTATCTTCCCTAAATCTTTATAAACACAAATGCTTCCAAGTATTTCCCTCCTGATGATTATGCAGTTAGAATGGCTTTTTCCCGAGATATATGTTTGTGTTGTTTCCTAAGTTGAATCTAATTGTGCTATTTCCTGCACATATTCCTAACTCTGAAAGTCCCTTTAGAGAAGTGTACATGTGAAGAAGACTAAGCAAACACTGGGGCCAGAAAAACAGGAACCAGAAAGGAAATAAAGTTTCACAGTTCCCAGGTCCCATTTATTTCATATGCACCATGCAGAGTGTAGTTAGAAATCAACACCATGCAGGCAAGCAAAACAGAACTGATTCCTGAGAAAGAGGGACAGGAGAGCTGGTAATGCATTGCCAACCTCCTTTTACACATATACACATACACAGATATATATATGTGTAAAAATTTTCTTATCCTGTAAATAAAGAACTTAAATAAAATCAGGATCAGTTATAATCCCTGCAGACTTTTTCCAGCTCAGTATATTGCTGTTTACCATTAACATTTGTTTCCAATCTTTTATTCAGTTTTCACTCTACATAGTAAAGGTCATGTCCAAGTAAACGTTCTGAAGTCTAATAAGAAAGAATTCATGGGGTGTTTTCATCAGTGAAATATTCCATTGAAACCATTCAGGTACTGCAGTGATCTGCTTTAGGATTTTGATAACACACACACATACACAGAGATTTTTTTCCCCCTAATTCATAGGTCACTTAGATTATATCACAGGCAAACTGGTGATTTGCTGTTAAAAATTTTTAGAAAAGATACTCTGCTGCAATGCCTAGTAGTAATGATTTAAATAATATTTTTCTGGGTAGTCAGGATCATTGTGTCTTCTCATCTATAAGATAAATCGTAGTAATAACTACAGAAATCTGTAATTTATCAATTTTTTAAAAATTTATTGGCATGTATCTGAGACAGTGAAAAAGAATTATTCAAGTGTTCCTCATCACACAAAAGGTGTTTAGTGTAGGAGTTTTACTTAAGAAATTAAGAATTATTCCATTTCTAGATCACCAAAACAGTTCAGAAGATCATTCCTGAGAAACTCAATTTATGGAGTTAGAAAACTTGTCTAATGAAACCTTGACACTATTTTTTGTCCTTTAGACTATAACTTTTGTTAACACACATAAAAAATTGGTCACAATGATCAAAATGTTCTCCTAGACTCTGGAGGCTTTGAGAAGAACCCAGATTATTTTCTAGCTCTACAGCGAAATATTTATGACATTTCCAACTTGGGTCAGTTTCAGTTTGGAAAATAAGTGGAGTTCAAGAGCTCTGAATAAGTTTCATTCTGTGATTTTTTCAGTATTCATAAGTTTACCGGGCTGAAACTCACACAGATCAAAACCAAGGAAAATGTTCCCATGAATTCCTGTGAAGACTGAATTTTTGGCAACTCTGCTGAAACCCAAAACAACCATGAGAGAGCTGCAATTGTCAAAAATTATTCATCAACATTTTCACTGTATATGGGTCTGTTTGATTTATACAAAATTTTCGATGTGTTAGGATGTATGAGCTGTTTGCCTGTAACTTATCATCAACAAATCTCTGGGCAAGCACCAGGATTTGAATGTCTGTCTTCTTGTGGCCTTACCAGAGAGGTGCTGAGTTCCTACTGATCTCACTGTACTGAGAGCTGTAAGCACTCCCCACCACCAACTGTGAGACCACTGGTCAAGAAAAATGCAGACATACAGGCTTGTTTGTGTCAAAACTGCCAAATTTGCAGTTCCCTCAAAATTTGTTGAAAGGCTTTAGGCATGTCTACCGATCTGTGTCATCTGAATTACAAAATCCTGAGATGATCCTAATGTTTCCATGCCAGCCCAAATCAAACTAAATCAAACTGTACTAAGCCACCTGAATTTAATTCTGTCCTTAAACAGAGGGGAAATTCCCAGCTATAATAGCAATAGAAGGTGCTTTTCTTTGAAAAAATAGTTACAGAGGATCTGTACTCATAGCATAAGAAGGGAAGCGGAGAAAGAAAGAAAGAAGGAAAGGAAGGAAAGAAGGAAAGAAAGAAAGAAAGAAAGAGAAAGAAAGAAAGAGAAAGAAAGAAAGAGAAAGAAAGAAAGAGAAAGAAAGAAAGAGAAAGAAAGAAAGAGAAAGAAAGAAAGAGAAAGAAAGAAAGAGAAAGAAAGAAAGAGAAAGAAAGAAAGAGAAAGAAAGAAAGAGAAAGAAAGAAAGAGAAAGAAAGAAAGAGAAAGAAAGAAAGAAAGAGCGAGCAACATTGAAGTAGTATGGTAAAAATAAATATATTACACTAATCTCCATTTCTACCATTTTGTTGAGGTGAAAAAGTCTCACAATAGGAGCACATGTGTCAAGTTTATATGAAGGAGTTCAATGTGCAGGGTAGATGAGCTTTTATTCATCTCAGGCCTCCTCACTGTCTCTGTCTCTGACCTTCTCTTCAGCTCCTCACATCTAAGTTTCTTCACCCTCACCTAAAGGAAGAAAAATGTACAGATGGGTATCATAACTGTGCAAATAGTTCCTTTGTGAATATTTGGATTTCAGGAGTAAGAAACAAAGTTGAACTTGTTCAGCTTCCAAGGTTCTCAAGAGGTACCGCTCTGACAGAATTATAATTGCCCCAAACAAACCTTCCATACATTGTATTAATCAAAAGGGAAAAATAAAGGAATGGCAAAATCTCTTCAGAGCGTTTTACTTATGAGTGATGATCCTGTTAGTGAGCTGGAGAACCATTCCCCAAGTAACCCCCTGGAGCATTCCTGACCTGGAATGCAAACCAGGAAGGTTATGTGCAATAATAGTCAGGATAAAAAAAACCCAAGTCATTCCTGCGAAAGACCACTTATTACCATGTTATACATGTATATATAACATTGTGAATAAATAACTGACTGGATGGTGTTGACAGCTTTTTTGTGCCTAGCAGGAATGAATGCACATTTAGATACAAATTGACAGCTGCTTTTGAAGTGGAAGGGCTTTCACTTACAATGCTGGGTCAGTAACTGCGTGAGAATTGCAAATCCATGTTTCCATGAACAAATAGCTGCTTCTAGTTTATAAAAAATGTAAGAACAGAAGGAAAAATGTTGTCTTGTGGGCTGCTCTTCTGCAAATTTCATATGCAAGGAAGTTCTTCTGTAGCGTAAGTCATCTGATTTATTGGTAAACTAAGAAGCCTGAAGAGAGAAAAGGGACTGATACCACATGAGGTGAAGAAAGTCTCTTTAACTGCAGAATCTCAAAGCAATATTATTCTGTTTCCCTCTCCACTTCTCTGCTTATATTTCCTGCTCAGCCCACAGCCTGTTTGCCCAGTGCTGTTCCAGTGCAATGCATAATGTAGAAATATTTGAAATGGGAAGCAGTTAGGGTTATTGTAACAGTAAGACTTAAGTATTTAGAAAGCAGGACATTTTAAAGTCAGGGTAAGGAGAAAGCAGCAGTTTCTGTTTCTCAGTTTCTGTGTTTCAGAGCTGGCTGACCACACTACAGGCATATGGCACAGTAATAACACCTATGGGGAGTGGCGTTGCTATCTGGGCCCAATGGAGCTACACTGATTTACCCCACCTGAGAATGCAATCTGTAATTTTTCACAGGTGGATTTTGCCAGAATGAGAAGTAGCAAGAAGAGGAAAAATGAAAAGCAATGGTAACCAAGTTTCCACAGCTTCTTTTGCTTGCAATAAAAAATCACTTTCAGACTTTCGCAGTCTCTTTTCATCTCTTTTTCTGTTTCCCCCCTCCATTTTTTTCCTCATCATTATCTTTTGCTTTGCTTGTCTTTCCTGATTGGGTACTTTGCTCATTCCATCTTGTGTGGTAGTGATGCAACCTTTTAGTGGATGTTCAGCCTCCTGATGGACCTAGCTCATGGCTGCACAGCCTGTCCCTCAGGCTGCTCTGCCCCTTATTCTGCTGAAAGAAAGCTATTCCTTACAGCTCTCTTCCTCACATATGATCACCAGACCTGTGGCACCATTACCCTCAAACTATCAACATTTAGCAAGTTGAGAGTAGGGAAATTTTCCAGTGGTCCAGCCAAGTAAATGCTTATGAGGACACAGAGCATACACAGCGCCTCTATGTATACACAGAGGAGATGATCTAAAAGTTTCCTGTTACTGTAGTAGAGCTACTAAATGGAAATTGACGGAATGTGAAGAACATTATCATGGAAACGTCAGCAAACAGACTAGCCTGTGGGAAAACATCACAAGAAAAGGAAAAAAGAGATCCCCTCCACATTTGAAAATTTGAATGAAGTGCTAAGCTGCAGGGGTTGGTTCTTGAACTAAATGTCAGTGTTTTGGGGTCAGTGACCTTACCTCTACAGTACTTTATTGGTAGTGTGATAGATAATTTATAGCTTTAAAAAATGCTGGAAGGACATACTCTTTCATGGAACATATGGTTTGGATTTGTACTATGTCCATTATTCTTATTTCTGACAATGTATAACAAGTCTGTATAAATTTGTTACTAAATTGCTATTTTCTAATAGATATACAAAGTTTCCATTATTTGATGATATTACTGTCACAGGGGTACATATGTCAAGCCCAAAAGCTCCTATGAAATGTATGAGTATGTGCCAGGATTTCATTTGACATACAGACTTTAATTTTAAATGCACTCATATAAGCAATAAAGTTTCACTGTTTCAGCTTGAATTCCTTGTAATAATAGCCTTTTGTTTTTTTCTTTCTTTTAAATAAAATTGACACTGACAGCATATTGGCAAGGTTAAAACAATACTGTTATTACAAGCATTTAATCCCAATAAAAAGGAAATAATGTCTTTTTTTTTTTTTTAGTATTCCTTTGAAGCATTACTGCCTGATTACTTCATAATATCTTTATCTCTTAGTTATTCCTTGCCAAGACTGTGCTTCACTCCTCTGCCTGTGAAGAATGTCATTTTCTCCCCAGAGAGAAACAGAATTTCTTTCAGTGGCTGTGAAATTCTTTCCTATTTCTGATACTCTTACAAGGATCTCCAACAGTGATTTATCATGGGAAATGGGTTTTAATTACTACCATAATTTGCATTGACATTGCAACAATCTGTAAGCTTGTTTCCGTTGTTTGGCCAAATGTGACTGTGTGCATAAGCAATAACTTGCCATTTCCTTCATGCTGGCGACACTGAGTTCCTGTGACCTGGAGAAATTAGTGCATCATCTGCTCCCTCATAAGTCAATGGGGTTTTGCCTTCAACTTGCATGGGAAAAGAATAAGGTTCCAGGTAGGAAATTGCTGAATGAGCTGCTTTTTACACCTTTTTCTTTACAGAAAGCTAATCCTTTCATGCGATTCAAGAAAAAAAACCATATAAAACCTTTTGTTTCTTTCATTATACTATCCTAGCAGCCAAGGGTCACTGCTGAAATGTTATGTCTGCTAGAGACTGCCAAGGTTTGTCATTAAGCACGATCACTTGGGAATGTTCCAAACATTAATACTTTTATATTTGAGATAATGATATTTTCAGTCAAGGAATATGCAATTTTTGCCAAACCCAAGCAATGCAAATGCAACTTCCCTTTGGTCATATTGGCAGGACCTATATCACGTGGCAGGTGTCCTCCACAGCTTTGGTCCCCTGAGAGGTTGCTCTGGGGCCCTTCTGGAACATTTTGAGGTTCCCTCTTGACTTTGAGCCTGGGTTTCCTCTGCAGAGCTAGCCAGGGTTGTCTGGAAATGATGCACATCTGAGTCTTGTCCCAGCAGGAGAAACACTCCTGGATCCCACACTGTGGAGGAAGAATTTATCATTGCCTCTTCCCATTATTCTGCTTCTCTGTTCATTTTATGACAAACCATAACAAAACAACTAGAAAATGTTCAGTCTTGCCATTATTTGTAATGTAGTTTTCAAACATAATTTGTTATTTTCACTTCTCAAAAATCAAGGTCTGTGACACAGCAATTCTCCTATTTTCACGCCACACATCAATTCTAACTTCACCTGCACAACAAACACATTGAAAACATAATCACTAATCCTACTGCCACTGGAGATCAGCAATTCCCAATCAACATAGAAAGAAATCAAGAATGGTCTGTGTCCTGGTTTAAAAAACAGGCGCCTGCCAAGGCCAAGAAAGGCAAGAACCTCTCTTGGAACAGAAAATATGATCCCCTTCCATCCTAACTATTATAACTTTGAAATTACTGGGCTTTCAGGCAAAGATATGGGAAATGGAATAACAGTTCTTTACTAGAATTTATATATACAAATTTAACAAGGCAAACAAACAACAACAACAGCAGCAACAACAAAAAGAGAATCCCGGCCGCAGCTGTCTCCCGGCCGCAGGCACTCTCCCTTGGTGCAGTTCCAGGCACAGCCACCAGGGGCGCTGCTGGCTCCCGGCCGGGCAGCGCGGGCGCGGTGATTCCTCCGCGCCTGCAGGGGGCGCTGTGCCGGGAGTTCGGCCGCCTCAGCCACCGGGACCATGGCAGCAGCGATAGAAAAGGGGATTCCTGTACAAACTCCCGGGGAGCAGCTGGTCCTGCTCCTCTCTGGATGGTAGCAGGAACCTCGGAAGCAGCAAGCTGGAACAGCAGAGGTGGGCACACCCGGGGTGGCAAGCAAAGTGTAGCAAAAACTCTGAGGCCACTGGGTGCCAGGTTAAAGTGTGGCAAGAAAAGCCTGAAGCAGCAGCAGAGAACAGCAGCCACGCTCCCACACGCAGCCGGGAGAGGCTCCCTCAGCGCTGCGGGGAGGGCGTTGGGGTCCCGGGTTTTCCCTCAGGTACCTGAGCAGATGGTGAGGGTCCTTTCCAGTGACAGCGGGTGTTGAACAGGTCCCAGTTCAAAGGCTGCTCTTACAAGGAAATGCTCACCCACAGCAGGAGAAGCAGAAAAGGGCTGAACTGTGCCATGGCAGCAAATTCTCCCCACAGCAGCAGCCTGGCACTGATCACGACTGTCTCATCACCAATCCTGAGAGAGAGAGAGAGAGAGAGCTGAGCCCAGCCCCTCAACCCCCAGCCAAAATGTCACCATATCTCTGCATTTCCCAAGAGAAAAAAAATAAAACCAGCTAAGAGACTGCAGCCAGCTGCACTCTTGCCCCCACATCTTTTGTCTCTCTTAAGTATCCATCATATCCATCATTCTCATCTCTTAGGCAACAAATGGGAGAAAATTCCATGAGAGAAAGAAATAAGTAAAAAAAAAAGAAAAATCCTAACATCCAACAGTCTGCTCCTATGTTTGACAGACCTGTGTCTTCTATTAGTAATAAAAATTAAAAGTGCATATAAACTATATTTCATGCAAAGATCCCTGTAGCATTACAACGGTTGAATCATCATCATCCTTGTTTTACAAATGGCCTGCCAGTGTCACAATGAAAACCGTTATATCATTGTTCCTTCAGCTAGACCTTTTTAATCACTAGTGGCCAGGGATGAGCTTAAAATTAAATTCCCATGCCAAGTATAAAACTAGTATTTAACTCACCTTATTGTCCCCTGGTGATGTTTCATGGAAGTGATAGCAATGAGCTTCAACATGCAGCTGAGTGCTGCGTATTTGTAAAAGAACATCCCTAACACCAGTGAATATTCCATTCTACCAACAGTTTGAGCTGTTCCTGGAGTAAAGCAGGAGTTACCTAGTTGAGCACCCCTCAGGAAGTTGTAAAACCAAACAGAGAATTACAGCTATAAACACAGGGTGATGTCAAGAAAGAAGAAATCAGTCCACAGCATTTATGATTTCAGAGCAGACAGTCCTTTAGGAAACAAATTGTCAGGGTGAGTCTGTCAGTCTTTTATTTCTGTATGTGCACTGGAAGGTTTTGAGATCCTTTCATGGACACAAGACAAAACAGTTGATAAGAAATTCATCTTTCCAGTCAGGTCATAGAAGGCTAATCTGTGACAAGAGAGCAGGGCAGTACAATTTGCAGCCTGGAAGGCATTGGAGGTGCAGAAGAAGGGAGCAAGAGTAAAGTCCTGAGCAGAGCCAGGGTCAGTCCAGGAGTGAGTGGGATGTCCTTATTGCCTCCCCAGACCTTCAGAAAGCTGCAGATGCTAGCTCAGCCTCCTTCTAGTCCACAGGGAACACCTGCAAGTGGAGCCCCTTCTCTGTGCTGATGGGGATGGTCCATCTCTGTGTAACTCTCTGCTATACACACTCAACAGCAATATAATTTGGAATACATTTTTTCAGGGACTCTAACTTCACACAGGAATGGAACAGAAACCCTGAAATAGATCTGACTGGAATTTTGGTCCAAAAGGATTTGTTAGATCAACAACTCTAACTTCTGCTAGTACATAAGCTAGAGGATGTCACAAATATATATATTTCTATTCTTTAGGATCAAAGACTGATTAAACTAGGAAATTTCAGTCTTCAGGTAGCTTAACAGTCAAAGCTACAAGCAAAGAATAGGGTAGGCTGAGATTCCCAGTATCTACAAACCCAAGAGGTATGGCAAAAGAACTCCAGCATGAAAAATTTGAGGCAGCCCCTCATCCCCCACAGAACCTCTCTCAAAATGAGAAGTGGGAATTCCTTCCTAATCCAAATTTGAGGATCGATATTAATCTTATGAGCAAGAAGTGAGGGTTCAGGCTGAGAAACTTCAATATCATCCTAAAGCAGGTGTGCCCCTTCTGCATTCCCACTGCTGGCTGTAGTTGATCTCATGATTCAGGGGAAGGCAAAACATGTCCATGAGCTCTGAAAAGAATATAATTACCATTTGGACTCTGAGAGGAAAAATCCCTTCCCCATATATTTGCAGAGATTGAACTGTCTTACTCTGAGCTGGAAAAGGCTTGAATGAAATACAAGCAAGACTGAGGAGTCCCACAGCCAATGCAAAAAGGGGGTGAGTATGGTTTCACACACTTACTAGCCTGTCACAGGCTAGTTAGTCTCCAAGAAGCTGTGACAAAACATGTATTTTTCAAAGTCCATAATCCTATGTTGATAGTGCAGCATTAATTTTGCCTGTACTACTTGTCATCAGTGATGGTGTTATTTTAATGTTACAGGGACAGTCATAGCAAAAGATAATGGAAAGAGGGTTGCCAATTATAAAACCCATTTTCTACTTTTGCTTCTTCCCACCTGTGTGCTCATGCTTGCCTTGTCCTGTGAAACAGGACAGGCCTCCTCTCTTCAGCAAAATCTTGGCAGTGCTAGTATCAGCTTTACAGCAGAGCCATGTGGATGTTTATGGCAATAGCAGTGCTATTAAATACAAGAAAGAGTTACAGAAAAGACAGATTTTTGCTTCTGGACCTTGTTCCACTCCTCTGCCAATACCCCCTGTTGGGCAAGTTGTTTGTCATTTGTACATGCTGAGCTACTCCTTGGCACTGGTTATATAGTTTTTAACTTTTCCTAATGATTTTACAAGCCTGTGTGAACAGATGTATCTCAAGTATTACCCAGTTTTTCCAGTTCACTGGAATATATTCTGTATACACATGCTATATTCCAGTGGAATATAGCAGTAACCTCACCAGAAGTGGATGGACTCTTTCAGTACTGATAAAGACATATTCCCCATCTTACTTCCTCCAGATTCATGGGCATTTTTTCATATGCACTTCAATTATAACCATAAAAATATCTATTGGATATCCATACATTTCACTAGCATGCATGATGGATATCCCCTGTCTGGGTCAGTGCATGTAATAGCTTGTCTCCCATGGAATTCCTTCAATTCGGCTGAGTCTGAGGAGTCACACACGTGAATTCTAATAGAAATGTACAATATATGTTCATAAAAATATTAATCTCAAGAGGAGTAGCCAATAAGTAAACTCTGGGAATAATAGAAAAAAATCCTATATTTTGTAAATTCAGAGGGATAAGAGGTATGAAATACATGCCTTTGACTGTAAAAATTACATTGCACTGTCTTGTAGGTGATGACAATTTCAGGCTACATGGCTGTTAGTTAATCTACTTTTCCACAGCTGTGTGAAAGTGCCTAATAAGATGCTTGTCCCCTTATAAACCCTGATTTCAGTCATTTAAAATCCTAACACTTTTTTTATTGTAGCTCAGCCTAGCAGTTCACTATTTTAGCCTCAGAGGAGTCAGAGAAGGGCTCTCACAGAAGGATACAAAACCCCAAACTAAATTCCTGCATTTGTATGCAGCTCATGGAGTTTTATTAACTACCTGTCTTTGCATGGGTAGCCACCATCCTTCTGTGGGCAGCCCAGCACAGAGCCCTGCTGCAGGGACACCACGCTGTCTGTGCTGGGGCTAGTCCTCAGAGGGTGCTGTAAGCCATACCCAGCAGCTGGCAGGTGGGAAGCAGAGTCTCTGTGGATGAGTGAAGTAAATGCTGGGAGGTGAGCAGAGAAGCTATTTCCTTAAACTTGCACAGCAAGTGGCTGTTTGAATAGGGAGCAGAGGTAGGTCTTCCCTTACTCTGCCTCCCAACAAGCATCTCCCACAAGTGTGTGTACATTTCTACTGTGTGGAAATCTTTCTGCTCAATTTTGTTAAAGATTTTCAGCCTATTCTTACTTTGAATTTACCTAGCATCGACTTCCAGCATTTCTACTCCTCTATGCTTTCATCTTCAAGGCATTCTGTTGCCAGCTTGCCAGCTTTACTGGCATTCTCCTGGGTATTCTGTATTTTCACCTCCTTTGGGTCCCCAGCAGCTGTTGGACTAGTGAAAAAAGGGAAGTAAAATATTGGCCAACAATGTAAGTAGGGAAAAGGATGACCAAAATACCTTGGAAATCTGGGTAGAATTATTTCATACACTTAAAGGATCTTATTTTGATTTTTCTGTTTTAAACACATCTGGACTTTAGAAGGATGAGAGGTCTGAGTCCTCTGCAAAATCAAGTGAAGTTGCAAAACAGATCCAGATACCAGTGGCTGTGTGGCTCAAGGACTGATAGCTAGAAGCATTGAATATACATTGAAGTCCTTCCTTGAAGTCTGTTTTTGCCTAGAAATGATCTAATGCCATTATTGTCTGTTGGCTCACAGGCATACTGTCTCTGGAGTGCAGGAAATAAAACCTGGTGATGTTTGCTCAAGTTTTGGAGAGTGCTCACAGTCACTATTTCATGCCTTTTCAATAACTTCATTGGAGAGAATAAGTATGGAATGAAAATGCTCTCATTCCTCCAGACCAGAGTTGATTATAGCTCTAAGTCAGCACTAGGATAACTGCTCCGTGCTGCCTAGACAAAAAAAACAAACAAACAAACAAAAAAAAAGTATAATGTTTAGTTTCTGTTCAGAGAAAAGTTTAAAAGTTTGCTTGGTTACTGACTACAACAGATATGTGGAACGTGTGGCCCAGGCACGTTCAGACTAGTAGACTATGACAAAGACAGTAAGTTGCTTGATTTATCTGCTACCTGAAATCAAGTAACAAAATAATAATACAATTCTCTTTGTGGATCCTTGTGCAGGTTAGGGCTTTTAAGGAAATATGGGTAGACACAGCTGCCATGGGAAAAATGAAGATCTGTCAAAACTAGAAGATTTCATGAAACTATTTGGGCTTTCTTAAAACTTTTGTTAGGAATTAAAAGAGAAAATTTTTTAAAGAATTATAAAAGTGTCTGGTTTGATATTTTCTGATTCAATCCTTTGTTTTTTTCCTATTTTTTTAAATTAAAAATAGCCCAAAACTTTAAATGGTATGAAACCCAAAATGTTTTAGTTACCCAGAACTTTCCTCATAGATGTTTTTTTCATTTCAAAATGAAATCATATTGCAGTGTCCTAAGAGGCTCATGAGAATGAGTTTATACTCTCTTCATATTTCTATCATGTGTTTAAATTGTCTTATTTTGACGCATTCACTTCTTTAGGTCTGTGTTTTGCCAAAAGTGTAGTACTCAAGTGTTAATAGAAAAATACCTTAGGAAACAAAAGTTAAAAGTCGCATTGCAAGTGTTTCTGGATGGAACAACCTTGATGTGATGAATGACAAATCTCAAACAAGGAATCCTATTTAACACTTGAATTCATATTCAATCTGCAGTGTAAAACAAAGTATTTAAAGAAATTAATGGGAAAAGATGAATTCACAAGAAGTCTTAGGTAATGGAATTTCCCTTTCTGTGCTCTTTCAGTATGTTTCACTTTGTGTCTTATTTGCTTGGATCCATTCATGACATAATATTCCCTTCCAGTAAGTTATCCTATCTTTTCCTTAATATTTCTAAAGCACTAGTACATCTAACATTGCTTCACTGCAAAGATGCCAAGAGTTTGCAGGATTAAAAGATTCAAGCAGGTAATTACACAGATATTAAGGATCTTTGCAGTTGTGTTACATATATTTTTCTTAATCCTACCAGGTGTAGAAATCCTCACATTTCAAACCAGAAAATGACTCAAAGGGAGAAACACCTATTTCACTGGATACTTAATACCTTAGCTAGTGACTTCTCAGTTGTCTGAAACATTTATGGTGGTTGACTAGTCTTTGCAAAAACTTAAATGAGGAATGGGACTAAATGAGATGCCATATTTATTCACCAGTTTTTTTCATTTACATAACATACTAAGCATCATGTAACAGAGAAGTAAAGCATCACATTATTTTCTCCAAAACCAAGATGCTTTGAATTCAATTAACTTCTCACAGAAAGACACAGTCTGCTGTAGACATTTATGTAAGTTGATGCAACCTCTAAAAGATGAGTGCCTATCCTGCCTTGATGCCCCTGCCCTTCTCCAGCCCAGCCTAGGTGACAGATGACCCATATGGTTGGCAGAGGAAGCAGAAAGCTCTTCAAGAATGCTAAGAGCTCTAAAAAGCATGGGGATGAGTACAAATTTCAGGGTCCTAAGAAATGTCTCCCTTTCTGAGAAAAGTCAGGTATAGGGTACTGCACCTGGGGAGGAATAACCCCAAGTACCAGCACAGGCTGGGGGCTGACCGACAAGAGAGCAGCTCTGCAGAGAAGGATCTGGAAGTCTTAGTGGAAGACAAGTTGACCATGAGCTGGCAGTGCCCTTGTGGCCAGGAATGCCAATGGTATCCTAGGGTGCATCGGGAAGAGCGTGGCCAGCAGGTCGAGAGAGGTGATGGTGTCCCTCTGCTCGGCCCTAGTGAGGCCACATTTGGAGAGCTGTGTCCAGTTCTGGGCTCCTCAGTACAAGAAAGACAAGGAGCTACTGGACAGGGTCAGCAGTGGGGCACAAAGATGATGAGGGGTCTGGAGCATCTCTTTTACAAGGAGAGATAAGAGGAGCTGGGCCTGTTTAGTCTGGAGAAGAGAAGACTGAGAGGGGACCTCATCAACACCTATAAATAACTCAAAGACAGGTGCCAAGAGGATGGTGCCAGAGTCTTTTCAGTGGTGCCCAGTGACAGGAAAAGGGGCAATGGCCATAAATTAAAATACAAGAAGTTTCATCTCAACATAAGGAATAACTTCTTTACATTGAGGGTGGGAGAGCACTGGAATAGGCTGTCCAAGGAACACTGTGGACTCTCCCTCCCTGGAGACATTCAAAATCCACATGGACACATTCTGGCGTAAACTAATCTATTAATTAATAATATATCTAAACTAAATCTAAAGGAAATCTAAACTAAATCTAATCTAAATTAATTCTGTGATTTTGTGATGACAAAGATCATATTTGGATAACTAAGTACAGTCAGTCCCAGCCTCATGCCTCTGCAAATCACTGTTAGCACGTCGTACTTTATTATATCTCAGTGTCATCCCTTCACCCCACGTACATCAATACTCTGGCCCCCACACCTTGCTCTTCTTCTACTAGTGCATTTTGCCAAAATTCTCCTTCCCTTTTAAGAGATCTGGAGTGACAGCAAACAGCTTGGCAGTATCAGATAACCCAAAGACAGGAGTCGCTTGGTGTTCTGAAGTTGTGTCACATGTATATACAAGTTACCTTGAGGCTGCTTTGTTGTTTCTACCAAAGTCGGTCTGCGTGCCAGATCACCATTTCAGGTGAAGCTGATAAATGCACAGCTAGAGCATTCTTCCAAATGTTTTCAGGAGATCCTGGTTAGACAGTTCCCAGGCAATGGAGAAAAAGTGTTCCCATGCAACTCCACCCAGCCAGGCTTCCTGTGCAGTCCTCCAACCCATCTTTTTCTATTTGAGATGTTTCTGTATCTGCCTCTAAGAGAATATTTACACAGGGGATTGCAAAACAGTGAGAACCATTCCAAACTATGTCTTTTGCACGGCATACCTTGTGTTTTGAAAAATAGCCACTGATCCTGCTTAGCTTGCTGTATAGGTGGCCAAGTTTCAGCTACCAAGGGTTCTGTTTGCAGCAAAATGGCTTCATATGTGTTTTCACAGATAGCATCCAGAACTGGAGAAGGATGATACAATTGATGCTGAGACCAAAGATGTCCTGACTGGCCTGTCAACCTGCCTAGGCACAGTTTCTCCAGCAAGACTGAGTCCTAGTATGTGGCTTCTTTCCACAAAAGTGTGTTTTCACTAAGCTGTATGCTTTGATCAGAAATTCTTTACCTTGGGGACAGTGAGGCACAGGAACAAATTTCTCAGAGAAGCTGTGAATGCCCTTCCCTGGCAGTGTTCAAGGCTTTGTTGGATGGAGCTTTGAACAACCTGGTGTACTGGAAGGTGTTCCTGCCCATGGCAGGGGGTTTGGAACTAAATGGTCTTTAAAGTCCTTTACAACCCAAACCATTCTATGACTCTGTTCTGTGAAGGAAAAGACAGCAATTGGGCCACAAAACACGTGCTGTCCTGAAATAACCCAGGGCCTGACTCACAGACTCTGAAAGCCAGATAAGAAATCCCAGCAAGGCTTTCTCCCAGGCTCTCAGTCTCATTAAATGCATGCAGTTGCAGAGGTGTTCTGAAAATATCCAAGTAAGTATGCAGCACCTTTCTGCTTCCTTTCAGACTTTAAACAGGTATAACAGCTTTTGAACTTTCACATTTGTTTTACTTTTTCTTCCTTTCATACAAAGTCTCAATCGATACAGGAGAGGGAAAAGATGGCACTCAGGTTCATTCCTGTTTTTAAATAAACCAGACTGGTGAAGTTTCTGTGACTGATGGACAAGCAGTTGTGTGATCTTAAAATTGCCAAGGTTGGAAGAGACCTTTAAGATCATCAAGTCTAACCATAAACCCAGAAACCTTTGCTCACATCCACACATCTGGTACATCCCACTGCCCCAAGCAGCACAGCCCTGCCCACAGCACTTCTCAGCAGCAGTCACTGGTGCATAGTTAGCCTTGAACCATGCCCCAGCAATGTCCAGGACAGAAATGGACAGAACAGGTCCAGAGTGACTCAAGGGTGAATGTAAATAGTTAAATGATTCTTGCCATTGTGAGCCTGTATCCTGGTCCCTCTTTATTTCTCACAATAGATACTCTTGCTGCTCTGTAATGTGTTTAATCTGCACTCACACATTGAAGTGGTCAATTTAAAGCTGTGGGGGTATCTCCAGTGGTGCTGTGGCTCTGATGCAGGCTGCAAGGTGAGACCTAGAGACTCCTTGTTCTACCCCCTGCCATCTCCATGCCCCCCACAGCAGATAATACAATCCAGCCCTTGCTGCATGCCATGCCATTGCATCCTGTGCCCATCCAGGCTGCTGCCCTTCCAAGATCACAAGTAGCATTATTTTACTTCTCTTAGACTTTGAGCCTGTTGTGAAAAAACAGAGTCAAGCTGAGACACCACCTGAAGGAATTTGGACTATTTCTGCTGTGTATTTGGGCACAGAGATTTTATTTGCCTGTAATAAGAAACATTACCTTCTCCTCCCCCCAATAAAATGATTCTTCTAATATTTAAGTTTCAAGACCATACACTGTGTTTATAACCCTCAGGCCCTGAAGTAAAATAAGATTGAGTTTCCCTCAGGTAAGTACTTCCAGACACTTTATCTGCTATATCATTACAACTATACCCTATTTGTTACTGTACTGTGTAACACAATACTTGCATTATATTCCACATAAAAAGCTGTTTCTGCAGCATCTTGTCATCATTTCACGAACGCAGCTTTGAAGCCGTTTTGAATTCTGAATTCAGTGCATAACAGCGAAGGCTCAAGTGCACAACACCGTATTATTTACTCAGATGGGGTTAATTGCTGAATAAAAGAATGGTTCCTTTCAGTTTACCTTTTTACAATCTCACTCACACTGGATATGGAAGACAGGTAAGTCTGTGATAAATATCAAACTTTCTAATCAGAAACGAGCCCAGTCGTATTTGAAATCTTGAACTTAATCCAGAATCAGGAAATGCAGCCACTTGTGTTACTGTTGCTGAAAGAAGAAAATGACCTTTTTATTGTAGCTTACATTCACTATTGTACTTGTGAACCATGAGGAATGGAGCAGAAGAAATGCAAGGGCTTAAGGAGACCTTCTTTTAACAAGAAAACTGAAACTGGGTGCAATAAAAATATATAGCCAATATAAAGGCTGTGATTCTCCAGGGGAAATCTGTGACTTTGACATGGATTCACTCCTAACAAATTATTCCTACTTCCTAGCTACCATTAATATTTGCTTTCAGGTACCCATTGCCTTAAATTTTACTTGCTTTAGCCTCAGCATGGGTTCATTTGAATGTAGAAAAGTTAATAATCTACACCTCTAACGGGAATATAAAAAGTGAAATGATACTATAAATTATTAAGTGGAGATTGACTTTCAGCAAACTTTTTTATTTCTCAGCAATGTTCCAGGGCAAATGCCTGCTGGATTATTTCATATTGACTCTCTGCTGATGACTAATTTACAGCTGAACTGGAATCCTGGACCAACATCAGTAACAGAGTGCCATAACTCAGTGGTATGCTCTTGGACAGCAGACAGTGGTACCAGAAGAGACTAAATGCTGGACCAGAAAAGATGAGAATCATAAAGTTATACACAATTTTTTTGTGATGTGGAACTCAGATGGAATTTATACCTTACCTAAACTAAGATGTTTACACGATCTGTTTATTGTGTTTATTATCAGTTTATCAGTTTATTGCCCTTCTGTGTCAATATTGCAGCAGGGGCTAGATTTGTCAAGCATTTATAATAATGTGTAGGCATTTAAATTAATGGATGGATTTTAAAACAGTTTTAAACTTTTTCAAATGTTTTAG
>VZTT01003564.1:52917-84667 GCA_013400855.1 Buphagus erythrorhynchus
TTTCAAATGTTTTAGAAATACTGAGAGCCTTACAAATTCCCTCAGGCCTGTCTGATCCTTTTTTTTTTCTTTCTTTTTTTTTTAAATCAGTTAACTTAATTATCAAGAGAAATCAGACCCTAGCTATGAGTGAAAGTTTAGGTTGATGGGTTAGGCAGTGGAAAGATGTGAGAGCTTTCTGTGCACTTTCACAAAGTCTCAGTATCTTTTGAGACTCAGCCTTGTCTTCTGATCCCTAGATCTCGTTTTTCACTCTCTGATTTTTAGGGTAAGACTATTTTTTTCCTTTTCACTGTTTCTACCATAAAATTATCCAAAAGATACTTAAAATAAGATAAAAAAAAAACCACACAAAAACACAAAAAAAACAAAAAAAAAAAACCAAAAAAAAAAACAAAAAAAAAAAAAAAAAAAACAAAACAAAAAAACAAAAACAAAAACAAAAACAAAAAACAAAAACAAAAACAAAAACAAAAAAAAACTCGTAGGAAGTTTCTTAAGCTTGCATGTTATTGAATGAGGTACTGACTTTGATTGAAAGGGCATGAAAACTCATACTCATACTTACTCAAAGGTAAAATCATCCTTTTCTGGAATAAGGTCTTGTGGAATTTTTCTCCTCAGCTCACCAGTTCTTACAGGTCACTGTGAAAATTTTACCACAAGCTTCAGCTGGAACAAATACTAGCCTTACCTAGGTGTTTTCTTCTTGGCTGTGATGGGCAAGGATCATCCAAGGCCAGCACTAGCAATGCTAGTACCAGAAGATGGGAGAGTTGCTGAATAAATCCCACCAGAAGCCTCTGCCAGCAGTGTGATTCCCTGGTGTCCCACTTCAGCAATTGTGGTTACACTGTGCCCCCTGAGTAATACCGTGTTCCCATATCCCATTAATGTGTGGAGGTGAAGTTCTCTGAGAACAGCAATCATTCCCAGGGTATGAAGCAAGGAAACAATTATATAGTCCCACTTTGCAGCAGTGGAGATTTTAATATTTTTTTTCTCTCTTTTTTAAATTTTTTTAATTTTTTTTTAATTCAAGAAGGGGGAAAATAAGACCTTCTGAACTGAAAAAGAAGAGCAATGAAAAGCAAGAAAATACCTAAAACTGCAGCAGTCAGTCCAGTAGTAAGGTTGAACTTCAGATCTGGGAGAATTACATCCATGTCACTACTTTAAATAATTTAGAGTAATAGAGGACAGAAGGGACATACCTGGCCAGAAGAGCTGTTATGAAAAGCATCCATCACTCATGATTAGCTCTGTAAATCCACTAATCTGTGTATGTCTCTAACCTGAGCACATAGCACTGACTGAAAAGCACATTTACTGAAATATAAAACTAGACCCGAAATCTGCCTCTCTTTTTCTATGTGAATATGTGTTCAAAAATACCTGTTATAGAGAAATTTCCACTCATTTCCACTCAATATTTATATGCATAGAGTGTAGTCCTACTTGCTATTGCATGAACAGTGTCTTCCAACACTCTCTTTCCCTAAAGTTCCTAAGATGTATTTTATGGATTAATTATGTCCTTTCTGCTTCTTAGTTCTGCTGAGCTAAAAAGGCTGAACTGCCTAAATGTCTTCTCACACAAGAAACACTCTCTCTTCCAGCCATCCCATCCCTCTGGATGAAGAGGACTCACACACAGTCTTTTCAGGAAGCTTTGTCAGTAGTGTTGACCTTTCCCTCCCTCTACTGGCACCTCCTAAGATCAAATAAACCTCTTCTACATGTATCATGCTGAGGAATCACAGACCCCCTGTAGCAGACCAGTATCCACTGATCTTCTTTCTCTTCTGTTGTTTCATAATAATGAAATAACATAACTGAAAAAAATTTCATTTTTTACATAAAATTATGGCTTCACCACAAGAACTGTGTTATTTTAACCTCGTGCTCCTATTGCAGACCTCCTCGGAGCTGGTGATGCTTCCCAGTTTGATATCATCAGCAAGTGTCACTAATATACTTATTTCTTTGTGTGTTAAAGCAATTCATGAAAACATTTTCTGAGATCAATTCAAAAATATCTTTCATGTACTCTGTCAATAACCCCTTCCCAGTCAGTTTTAATACCACTGCCAATTACCATCTTTGTTTAAAGATTTTTTTGCAGTTTCAGCACAAAAGCTGTGCACAACACATATGTACCAAAAAAAAAAAAAATCTCCCTCCTAGCAGTTTTGTAGAAGATAACAAGCATTTTGCAATATTTTTCCTTGTTCCAAATATGCATTATGTCACAGAAGAAGGTATCATCTTCAGTCTGGTTTGATCCACTTTGTTATATCCATGTTGTACTCTTTCTGTTTTATGTTTCCCCTGTCTTTTTGGATTCTTCTTTTCAAGACTTTCTCTAAAGCCTTGCACACTGTTGAAACACACCTAAGAAACGTGGCTTTTCCAGAATCTCTTTTCCTTCCTTTTTAAACTCCTTCATCTCCACATTGGAGGTGGACCCTTGCCGCTGGACACCAGAAAGCTGTCCCCTAAAACTGCAGGATGGGGGTGTTGCACAACTTAATTTAAACCAGAAAACTCCTAACCAGAGCCTCCATCTAAGCTCAGAGCTCAGGGACCATTTGTCCCTCCTTCCCCAGCTATGCTGGATTCACTGTCGATGTAACTCTTCAGCCAACAAGCAGGGAAGAATGGCTATTAACTTGCTGGTGCGGCATTTGGAAACATAGCATGCTGAATTCCTTTAGTTCCAGTTGTGATTCAATGATGACTTTGTGATGGCACAAGAAAGAGTTAACAGAACAAAAACCCAAGTTCTGCTCCAAGTATTTTTATAACTTTCTTTACGCTACAGAGCTGTGGAGAAAAACATCTCAAGGGTTGCTCTTTTTTTCCATTAGGTTGTCTGCTTTTACAGGTGTTGAGTTGCTGTAAGATCTGAAAATCTCCATACATGAAAATGTGATGGTGAGATGGTCTGGAACTGAAACACTCAACCTGCCTGACCCAATGCTTAAAACACAGTCACTTGCCAAACTGACAGTAACAGTCTGGAGTATGAATGCCTAATACTATGAAAGCCAGAGATAGAGTTTTCTCCCTGGTAGCTGGTTCACCCTTCTGCTCCAGCTCTCCTGGGGCAGTATATATGAACTCTCTTCCTCAGCCCTTAGGAGAAGAGTCAAGTAGTCACAATATCTACTCATCAAATAAGTGCTGAATTTCACTTGTAATCTCCATAATAGAAGACAGATCCAGCCAATTCTTTCCTACTATTTTTTCCTTATAAGTATTTGCAAAATATCTTTAAAATTGAATAACTTATGTACCATTATTCTGCCAGAAAGCTGAATCAAGACGTATATTTTGAGTCAGAGTGAACAGAGATTACGTTTTTGGTGTTGAATCTTCTCATGGCCATCTGATTCCACCAGACTGCTGTCATGTTCATGGTATTACTGGACAATTCACTTATGAAGGGACCTCACAGGGCTTTTAACCAAGCCTGTTGCTCCAAGAATGATCAGCTGTTGGGTCAGCCCAGAGAGCTTAGGAATTTATTGTCAGCTCTTGAAAATCTCTGAGGATGGAGACTGTACAATCTCTTTGGGTAAATTGCTCCCCTGCTTGATGGGCCACATGGGAAAAAAATTCACCTTTTACTCCATTGAAAACCCACTTTATCCAATTTAATTGTTATCTTGTCCCTTCTAGGTTTTCTGAACTCTTTACCTTCAGAGCTCTTCCCATGGGATCCCATCTACCCATTTCTTGAATGAACCAAAGTCTGGTTTCCTACAGCCCAGAATCTGTTCCCAGCTATTCCCCCTCCTCACTCCCCTCAGGATCTTCAAGTCCACTGGCTCATGGGCACTAAAATAGCAGTAGATGATACTGCTTTTCACATTGCCAACCATTTCTTCCTCATAAATAGCAGATCTAGCTCTGCATCATATCATCCTGATAGAACCATTCTGCCAAGAGGCAATCCCTGATTCTGCCCAGAAACCTCTCTGACTGTAGCATACCATATTGTTGTTCTTCCAGAAAATTTCAGGAGATTGAAATACTCCCTAAAATCAAGAGTCTCTGATCCAAGAGCTTTCTTGAGTTGTTTAAAGAAGGTTTCGGCCACTTTCTTACCCTGTTCAGGTGGTCTGTAACACAGTCCTACCAAAATGACATCTTTACTCAGCTCTTTGACCCTGGCACACAAGCCGTCACTCAGCCCATCATCCATCCCATACAAAAGCCCCATATATTAAGATTGTTTTTTAACATGGAGAACAAGGTACAGCCCTCTTCTGCATCTCTCCTGAAGAGTATGTTGTCATGAGAGCCTACCCCATCATATCTGAGTTATTCCAATTATGCTGTGGCTTTGTAAATACATACAGAGCTCCTGCTCCTTTCCCAGGCTCTGTGCTTTGTGTACCTATACACCAAAAACAGCTTTAGCCAGTAGTGATGATGAAATGACAGTTTTCAATTCTCAGAGAAGTAAGGAGAGAGGTCAGCAGAACTGCCACCTCAGATTTTCAGAGGGCAAACTCTGGCCTGTTTAGGAGGCAGGTTGAGACAGCATATATTTTTTTTCCATGTGCAAAGAACTCCTTTCTCTGGAACTCACAGAACTCATTGCATTACTGTCCTTAAGTGCCAGCCATGCAGCATAAGAGCATGTACCACCACAGAGAAAGCACAAGGAAAAGGAGGGTGGACAAAGGTAAATAAGATCCATACACATGATTAAGCAAAATATTAATCCATTTCATTTTTTCTGATCTCAAAAAAGATGTTAATCAATGAGGAGGAACCTGAATGAACTAAGAACATAATATATGTTCTTCAAAGAACTAATAAAAATACTGTGAGTGTGTTGTCTATTTTGCACCTCCCAACGTATTATTTCTGTTACTAGAATGTAGAACCTGTGCATATTTCTAACATCTCTGAAGCTAGCCACAACATGAAGCAGATACTGGAGGATGTCCACAGATGACCAAGGGAATTTTAGTGATGTGACTGATTTATACTGCCCGACAACAAAACATGGGCAGGCTGATGGAATAAGACTTTCGTCATTGTAGAAATGCTTGAGGCATAAGTCGAATTATTCCCAATCTCAAATTAGAAATGTTGGGTCAATTGAATCTGATTTGTTCCAATGTGAGAGTTGTTCAGTGTGACTTGTTTCTGTATGATCCTGCCCTATATATTAGAAAAAAATATTACCTGTTAATTTTTTTTTCTGTTTTTCCTTATTGAAGCTGAATCTTTCTGACCAAGAAACACCAAGAAGTCGAAGGTCACTCAAGACTTGCTCCAGTCTTTTGAGACAGAGTCCTCAGACAGACAGAACTGCTTTTCTTGCAATTTATTGGCCACAAAAAGGAACAGAAGAGAGGAAAAGAGATGGCTCATGAAAAAAAGGATGTTCTAGATTGTATCTGATCTGGAATTTCACATCTGGAAAGGTGGAAAGTCAAAAGGCTCAGTTTTGCCCTTTAGGTGTGGAAAAGTGAGTATGTTTTATAAATAACATGTTCTTTCACTTGAACAAAAAATAATAGCATGCTGTACATGACATTCCTTCTCTGAATAGGTGAGAGTGACATGGGGGCAGCAACATCTGAGCTGAAGAGGGAGGTGAATCAAATTCTAACTCTTCTTACCTATCACAAAAACTGCAACTAGAGAGGTACAAATCAATCTGAGCAGAATAACAGCCCAGACAATTCAGTGGTTTATTGAATATGACTACAAAACACATTTTGTTTTCTGTTTTATCAAAGATACAGATATCAGACAGATATACTTACCAGCTACAGATTTTTGACCTGCCCATTTTGTGCTTTTCAAAGGTGGTTTGGTTTTGTGTAAATTGCTTTTCTATATCATTCTATAAAATTCTATAACATTCTGTTCTTTAAGGATTCCTGGTCCTACTAGCTAAGCCAGAAAGGTCCTCTTGGTGGCCCATCAGACAGTCTGGCAGGCAGCTCTGCCCAGCCCACTGTCTTTTTTCTGACCCTGACTGGAGCTGGGAGTAGTAGAGAACAAAATCAGTCCAACATACAGATCCAAGAGCCAACAGGTCCAAGTCCAACAGCTCCTCACATGTTCTCTCCCATCTGGTATTTAAATCATGGACTGCCATGAGTGAAACCTGGCACCTAATCTCCCAGCTTCTGAAAAGCTGGATGAGCTTATGATAAACCCATTAGATTCTGAAGGTCTCCCCTAGGGGTGTATTTAGCACTCGAGGGATCTTTAATGACATAATTCAATGTACCAAAATCTCACATTTTCTTCAGCCTTTGGCATTATTCTGTCCTGCTTTCCCAGTCTTGAAAGGACAACGAACAATTTCCCAATGGTGTAATTGATGTGAGAGTATCACTAGAATCAACAGATTGAATATGGGCTGATCACAATTAACAGTATTACTTACAGGCTATTTTTAACTGTACGTATATTGTACATAGATGAAGTACCCAATAAAAGGGGACTCTCTGCATCTTTTATAGCTCATTTGGGAGAAAGGAAGACTCATCTCCAGTCTGGTTCTGTAAGAAAGACTGAGCTCTGAGCTTGTGGATGATCATGCCTGGGAGAATGTGAGAGTCAATTTCTCATCACACATGGCAGTTTGGCTACCCACGTGGATGTTTCAGCATCCATGATGGTGCAAAACTAGAAAAATTATTCACCTGTGATTTCTGTGGCCTTCTTCCAGCAGAGATTTACAGCATCTGATGGTGAGGCATATTTTAGCTATTCCTAATGGATATAAACAGCCCAGGCTTGAGTCATTATATGTTCTTTTGGATGCATCAGCCTCAGATACATCTTAGCTGTCTTGAAAATTTGAAGTTTCACTGCTTTTTAAAATCTACAATATAAAAAAACAATTTTACAGTGATTTATATAAGGCTCTTGCCTGGATTCACATGGGTAAATTTCTGCAAATTGTTGATGTCTATCAGAGTGTCTGTTCAACAGGGTGAAAAAACATGTATGCATCTCAGAAGTGAGGAAAAATGGAGAAATTTCCCCAGAGTTAGGGGTTTGAAATTATATTCTTTGAGGCCCATATGAAGAAGTTTTCCAAAAATCCTGCAACCAGTGTATTTTCTGCCTTTTTATTTCTTACACTGATGTAGATGAGAAGATAAATACTCCTGTTTTCTTCTTGATTCTCTTTGGCCCCCTCTCTCCCTTTCCATGAGGCCAGAAGAGATTGCTGAGGAGACCAGACATTTTCTGACACGGCCTACACAGCAAGGACACAAAGATGCTTCAAATACTATGTTGCAGAAGGTATTGCTGTCTGTACAACAGGCAGATTTCTGCTCAGAAAGCTACAAGCTGGGTTAGTTTGCTCTCCAAATTCCACTGCTTGGAAAACTCCAGTTTGGTGGAGAGCTTTGGCACAAAGCTGGGACTGCTCCTTTCCTGTCCTTACTGCCACGCAGCTGTGGGCAGACAGCACAAGGTGAGAAGGGATGGTGGTGCAGAGCTGCTTGGGAGGTGCTGCCAAGCAGGGGTCCTTACAACACAGAGCTCTTCCTCACCTGCATGCTGTGGCAGCTCTCACCATGCAGGACACACAGCAACTCGGGCACACCAGCATTTGTCATGGAGCTGGGGGGAGGCCACAGTACTGTGCTGCAAATGGGTCAGGCATGTGCTGACCAGCAGGGAAAGAGGTGAGAGACAGAGGGATGAGTCTGCCCCAAAATCATCTTCAGGATGTGCCTGTCAGCAGAGAAAGCACGCTCAGCAGCTCAAGCACTGTGCAGCAGATCCCAAGCCTCATCAACCATGCAAATCTTGCACCTTGAAATTGAGGTTAAGGCTCAAGGAAAGGCTAAGCAAATGCCAAAGGAGCTCACTCTGTGAACTTCTGACCAGGGACCAGATTAACTTTCCTGCTACTTTATAATCACAGATCTACACTGCACACACGACAGAACCTGGAGTGGTAATGGTTTTCCACACACAGACAGCTTTGGTGGCACTGAATTCTTCTGCACGAGGTCCTCAGCCTGGTGCCTCAGTCAACTGCTGACACCGTACGGAAACTGGAGCCAGTTTGACATGCCTTCTAAGCAACTCATTGCAGGAATCCAACTTCTGGTGTCATCCCAGGGATCCTGTTGGCCCTGGAGCCGTTATCACCCCCCTGTGAGGGGGAAGGAGCAGGCTCCGCAGCCAAGCCTGCAGCCTGCACACAGCACAGCGTGGGCTCGCATTCCTCCTGCACAGCTGTATTGTGTTGCTTTCATGGTGCTTTGCATGGTGTGAGGACAGTGCCACTGGCAGGCCTGAGAACTCCTGTCTGCTTCATCACAAAACAGTGTTTAGGACCAGATTCAGTTCCAAATTTGCAGTTCCTCCATCTGCACTAAGTTGCAAGGGGGAAGCAGGAGGTATATTGGGGTGGGAGCTCAGTCCCTGCAGCCAGCTCTGGAGCTGAAGGAACACTGTGAAATACAGCGTTGCCTGGTCTGCAGGGGAACAAACCTGGAATCTCTGAGCTTTAAATGGATTAGTTACACCCCATCAAACTCTCGTGGGCATTTTATTATTCAGAATTAAAGTGACCTGATTTCAGCATAGCTTAATTCCACTCATAATGCAGTGAAGGCTTTATTACAGCTGGTAAATCCTCTCTGCATCTCTGGTTAATTTGGATTAACTTTCTGAAGAGACCTTCCATGCCTGAACCCTGCAGGTGGTAAACTCAGTTATAGCATCTGTCACTTCTCTCTGCTAAGAGTGCCAGGAGAAAAAGATGTGCTGAGACGGAGTGCTCCTCACTGCAGGCCGAAGGAGCAGGAGGGGGTCAGCCACCAGAAACTACTTCCCATGCAAGTCAACACTTAAAACACTTTTTTCCAGAGCTTAATGGCCAGCTCTTAGGCAGGTATCACATGGTCTCGATGTCAGGGCAGCAACACAGGAGGGGAGACTGCCTCCCTGGAACAGGAGATCCTGTCACTGCCACTGCTGTGAAAAACAGCAAGGGGACCAAAGCTGCCCTGGCAGCATATCGTTTTCTCAGCTGAGAGAGGAAGGGAAGGAGGTGCACCTGTGTGTCTTTTAGCCTTCTCATGGTGAATGGCTTTGAGATACTCTCTTGGCTAGGATTCCCCACTTGCAGAGCTCCTGCAGACTGCGACTTGGCAAATCTTTGCACAGGAGAGTTGATATTTCCTAAAGATGGTGAGTCTAATGATCAAGTTGACAACCTTGTGTATCCAAGTGCATCCAGGGCTCAGCAGCTGAGTGGTCATTCCTAGTTTAGGAATAACATGTTAGACTTTGATCTCACAGATCTGCCACAGCCATTGGGCTTTTCTGCCTCTCTGGTGTGCATGCGTGTCTGTGCTTTCCAAAGTGACCAGAAAGGCTCTGGTTCTGCCTGAATCTGAACATTATTCACTTCATGAATATTTGTCTAAGATGTCTGGTTGTTAAGGCCAAATGAAGCCTTCACTTCCTCTACAAATATTTGTGCAATGACCTATAACTACCGCCAACATGCCTGCCAGCAGTCCATTACATGACATCCCATTTTACAATTAACTATTATCATTTGATAACCTCTTGAGGTTAAGAATACAGATGTAAGATCTCCAAGATTCCTAATGGGAATACTTCATGTCAGAAGTATGTTTCCCTTGAGGATGACATCACCACAGGGACACATATTTCAAATATTTTGGCTACCATATTTTGAAAACTTGTTTGGAAATACAAAAATGCTTTTTGAGGCCTGAAAGAGCTATTCTATTAGTCTCAAGTAAACATACTGCCATTTAACTCTTTGGAAAACCTTGAGCAATAACAACACAATGTGTCATGGGAAACAAAATAGAGAACTGTAGTGTAGCTAAAAAAAAAGAATATGTTTGATATATATTTTTGATATTACTTGAAAATAGTTCTTTGCTGGCTATGTCAGGGTTTTTTTGTGATGAGGGAGTTCAAATGGAGCCTGAGCCACCATTTCAGAGCAGGATCCTGAAATCTGGGGAGTTGAACACTAGTTTCAAATCTAACAAATGGTCAGTGTGCACAGTGTGCCATTAGCTAAACTGAAACACTTATCCTGAATCACTCCCACCTGTTGAGCTCTGGAGAAAGTTGTAAGTAACTGTAATCTTACCTCTAGTTACAGACAGAATTTTCACTAGTGCCTGGGTACTGAAGCTAAATCACTTGGCTATTAAATTCAGTAGAAAAAGGTTACACATATGTGTGTATGCATCTACATATATACAAAAATACATATGTATTTTTTTGTGCATATATATGTATATAATTTGGAGATACAGTTACATTAATAATTTATTAGTCATTTTGCTTTGGGGATTTTTTTTCATTCTTTTTTCTTTCAATGTCTTCTCCACTTCAATTTATGATATGCTTTATATGTCTCCGATTATGCAATGGAGGAAAGCAGACTATGAAATGAGCAGCATTTACTATACTTTCAACTACTGAAGGCTCCTTGTACTCATAAATATAACTAAAGTTCAGTGTATTTAAGGATGCTATCCTACTGAGGAAAAGTACAGTTCATGGAGAAGTGCAGATTAAAGATTTCTTATTTGAGGGACTGAAATTCATTTAAGTAATGTACTTAGGGACAGGGAAGCAAAACTTCAGATTCTTGCCCCTCCTTTTTGGCAGAAGAAGCAGGACCAAATTCAGCTTGGGCCTGTTACAAGGGTGTCTTGGTTTGAAAAGACAGGTATCTGCTAGAAGGAACAAGAGCCTCCCTTTTAAAGGAGAGTATAAACCCCCCTTTTTCCCTTCTTCCCTTTACTGTGATTTTCGAAATTAAAGAGCTCTCAGGCAGAGATATGGGGGTAGGAATAACAGTCCTTTACTGATATATATATATAGAGAGAGAGAGAAACAGAAACACAACAATAATGGCAAGATCAACAGCAACAGAGCAGGAAGCCCCGTAAACAGTAAACAGTTCTGGTCGTGGACCCCTTCCTTTGTGGTGTGGTTACCCCTCTGATGTTCCAGCGAGCAGGGAAGAGAGGCGGTGGACTCCACGTGGCTGGGGGGGGCGCCGCGGGGAAATGGCGTCTGTGTCCCACAGGGGGAAAGGGCAGAGGGGAGAAGCCGCTCACAGGTCCCGGTGCAGTCCTGATGCTCCAAGAGGACGTGTTGAAGTCGGTAGGAGATGCGGGAGAATGAGCAGGAGGATGCGGGATCCCAGAGTCAGGGAAAAGCAGCTCCCACCTCAGCGTGGCCGAGCCGAGTGAGAGCCGAACCTCCTCCTCCCAGGTGGACGAGCGGGCCGAGCGGTGCACAAGCGAGCGGCAGCAGAGCACCAGCCTCACCTCAGCTCCTCTTTTCCCGTGTTGCCCCTCTCCCCCCCCACTTCGAGAGAAAACTGTTAACTGAGCTCATGGGTGTAGACCCAAATACTCAGCACAACAATGGGAAAAATTCCACGGAAAGAAAAGGGACAATTCAACCCTCAACAAAGGGCCAACTATATTCCACCATCAAGGCCATTATATATGAGGTATGACACTTTAAAAGTGGGATGGCACTTATTAAATGCACTTTAATTACCTGACATCTTCTTGTCGCTGATGAACAGGTCAATAACTGCTCTAAGATGTTTTCTTACTTCCCACATTCATGCTCGATTAATTACAAATAAGAGTTCATGAAGCATTAGACCGTCATTCAAAAGGTAGAATGAATTAGTATTATCTTTATAAACCTTCATTTACTTATTAATTTGACAATATGGTATGCAAAATCAGCCAGATGACATCCCAGTGACAATTTTAAAATTAAAAATGAATATTCAAGTCTTTATTTAATAAAGTAAGTCTGGTCTAGGTGTCAAATCTCATAAATGATTTTTGAAGGCAGCATCCTAGAATTGCTTCCATTCTCAAAGACTTCAGAGAACTCCTAATAATTTGATAGACAACCCCTAAAGATTTGTTACATAGGGATGATAATAGGAAGTCATAATTTAAAAATTTATTATAACTGAAACCTTAGTGTAGAATTAACACTGGTTATCTTTGTGACATAGTTTGAAAGCCAGTGCTGGTATTTGAAAATATGGATAATTTATCTGAAGCTTTAAGAAGGAAAATATACTCAGTTCTGCTTTCAACAAACTGTATTAATATCTATATAATACCTATATACCTGTATATAGACATGTCTATTTATACTGTGACATGTATTAATTACATTAATTTTTAATGGATTTGTTAAGGTAGGCTGTAGCTCACTTCCAACAGTTCAGAGAGCCAGCAGTTTGGATGCTTTGATAATGCACCTGGGGCACCTGCTTCTCCTTCCTATGTGTCCAGAATCAGACTTAGCACAACTGGAAGCCAGACTTTGAAAAAGCAAATTGCATCATGTTCACATGAAAACAAAACACCTATTCTTTTGAAAAACAACAGTCAAAAATCTGTCAGCTAAACTTCCACTGAAAAGTGATCCATTCATTTTCCACCTTATTGGGAAATCTGGACATAGGCTTCGTCTTAGTCATTCTAGAATGGTTATAAAAAAACAGATGTGCTTTCTGGACTGAAAAGCTGAGACAGAGGAAAATATACATCTATCATATGGGATTTCCATTTTATATGGCTGTAGAACTGTCCCCTTGGCTGTCTTTCTTGTCCTGCAAGATAACTATCTTTTCTGTAGGGATGACAGCTTGCAATTCTGATTTCAGTGAAACACTTCCCAAAATAAAGCATATAGAGAATGGGACAAACACTCTCTATGTTTGGATTTTTTGGTTTGTTTGTTTGTTTGTTTGTTTGTTTGTTTGTTTTCCCACACTCCAGTCTCATTCTATTTAGGCTTTAATATTGCTCTTACCAATTGAGTTTTTCAGTACATCAGCCTGATTGCAGACTGGGAAGACAATCTGATCCTATTAGGCAACATGGCTCCTGCCTGCACCTTTTTATCATGTTAAATATGATCACAACACCACAATTAAGGTTGCATTGGATTTGTTACTCGGAAAAATACCATCATTACCCTTAATTAATAAACAAGAAATTCAATTCAGAAATATTGAATTATAAAATTTGCCTAAGATACAGAGGCTGGGTTAGCATGGCTACCGCAAATCAGTCTTTTTATTATGAACACCAGTGTAAGAAAAGAAAAGAGAAAAAGAGATAGGCAGAAACTGAATTTTCAATTGACAGACACATGAAAGTGCATAAAATACGCATTTGCTGGCCTAACAGCCCATGAGAGAATGTTACCCCAAGAAGAAATGAAGAAATATTTGAAAAACACAGTGAAGCTCACAGAGTGATACCAAATTAAATAGATTTCATTTTTAGTTTTTGACATTACTAGACAATGGACTTCACAAATCACTAACACACACTGATTCTAACGTGACCTAAAAATTATAAGAACTTAGGAGAAGGAATAAAACCCCCTCAAATTCAGTTTAAAAGTACAGATGTCTTTGTTTTTTCACTGGCAACTTCAACACTATTGCCTTTGGACATTTTACTTTTAAGAAACATCTGTCCAATTTGGATCTGTCATACTGCAACTGTGATTAGTTAGAGATGTTACAAAAAGTGAAATTACTTATGCAAGTCAAGAGTTAGTATATCATGAACACAAAGTAATGAACTTTCTTAAAACAAAAATCTGAATTTCTCTGTTGTCTTTTAGCCATGGACCCCAAACCACCTGAAAAGCATTATTTAATTACATATTGCTCAATCTAGAGAAAAGACATATACCGAAAACTCAGTGAGTCTCCTCTTAGATGGAAAACAACACATATTCAGAAGAAATACAATGCCATAACTTAGGAGGATGTGAAAAGTCACTGAAAATTCAAGAGCACATAAGTAGGGAGCCCTTAAATTATTTAGTTATATGCTAAGCTTCTTGAGTCATAATCCATGATGCTTAAAACCACTGGTGGATAATAGGGGGGTTTTCCCCCTAAAATATGACAGTGGTAACTGTTCTGTTTTAAATCTCATTTATGAGAATTTTGAGATAAATTTTAGATCTGGACAAAAATTTTTAGACAAATAGTTTACTCACCAAAAATGAAGGACAACTGAAGCTGTTTGAAAGTTTGGATTGAATTCAGCAAATTGTTTCAGCTAAACAATGTGGGGGAAGAATGTGGAATTCTGAAAATGTGAAACATTCTGTTCTAACATTATCAAAATTACAGAATTGCTCCTTTATTTTCTTCTTTTTAGTTCAAGCATTAGAAAAAGTGGGCAATGCAACCAAAAATGAAGAAAAGAGAGTGACACACCACAAGAAAAACCTGGAGTGTGTCACACTTGGAAGCTTTTCAGTCTGACTATTCCCAGTTTGTGCAAGAAAGCCTCCAAACTAGAATGAGCTTTACCACAGAGAATAAGGATACGTGCACATTCCACATATTTCTCCTGTGAGTTAGAGCAAAGATGCACCAATTGAAAGCTGGAAAATGCTATTAGTAAAGTCTACCAATTTGATCTATTTGCTCATCTTACATAACCTGCTTGATGAAAAGCAATTTAGATGGCTTCTCATGAACTCTTTTTGACAGAGCTATTTTTGCACAGGTCATCTTCTGCCTTTTAGTGGTTTAAAATATTGATCAGATAAAACTATCTGTACTCGTGAATTTACCACTCATTTTAGACAAATGCTTCTCTTAGCAGACTACCGTTGCCTGGAGCTGACAAGTTCAGGACAAAGTTAAAGTTGCCTTACCTGCTCGCAGGAGGACTGTGTCACAGCAGGAGACACTATCTAGTGACTGAGAAACATACTTTAAGGAATTTATTTCCCACTTAGCAAAAGATTGAGATACATCTTGCTTGAAATATGGAATACCCCTTAAATATAGTAACATTACTTAAAATGAGGGCACTATGGCACATATTGGACCAGTATTCACTTGAATTTGTACAAAGAGTGACCAGAAAACAGCTTGCTTGATAATAGGCAGGGCCAGACCCTTTACTCAAAAGCATGAGTGGTGCTCAAATGTCTCATGCATCATTCCTTCTACTGTAGGAAGCTGGCAGAGATGCAAAAGATTAGAAGACCTACAAAGATGCACATTTCAGAGGTCTGCCAGAGGCTCTGGCCCATTTTTTGATGGATATTTGATCCTGTGCTCAGGGGCACACACAACACAATCCACAACACAAACCACCAGTACCCAGCAGTTCACCTCAGGTTTCAAAATCTCTGGAGTCTCACCCCAACCTGTTGTTGTCATGAAGTCTGGACAGACTGGGCAGCCTTCAACTAACTACTGGCAGAAATCCCAGGCTCCACTGTACTGGGGCTCTTTGGCTTGTCTATCCCACTAATAGCTCATTAAGCTCTCTTGCGAGGGAAGAACCTGGCATCCAGTGCTGCAGCTACTAAACTCCATCTACTGTCATCTGCATACAATTTGCTTTGTGGAGCTGAGGCACCACACTGTTGTGAAGGGAAAAAGTGATGTGGAGGAACGAATAGAACTCACTCGTACCCCATCCAAACCTTGTTTTTATATTTTCATACATTTCTTCACTTTTGCAGTGAACAGAAAATGGGAGCGGAGAAACCTTTGAATATGCATATGGCAAAATCACCTGTGATGCACCTGGCCACTGATGTGAATTTGGCTCAGCTTAGCAGTGACTATATGTAGGCTCATGTCAGTGAGTAACTTTTCTCAGCTATGCTTGTTTCGCTGATGATTTTTGGTTAGAGGGACTTCTCAGGACTCAGAAGTTGTTTCTGAATATTAGTGTGTGGGAAAATACACTCCACTTACACAGTGAAGGCCTTTAGCTACCAAGATAACAGAGAACAGGGTTTGAAATGAGCAAGAATGCTACACTGCTAACCAGATAGAGTCAGAACACATTATGAAATAGATTAACTTGCTCAGGTCTTGCCTTTGGCAGTTTTGGTTGTAAATGGTCTCTTGCCTGTGTAGTACAAATGTGCGTTTTCCTGCCTGCTTCTACAGAAGGCACCTAGTCACCACTTGTTTCAGTGTGCTTTTCTTTACCTAGTTCTTACTTGTAAAAAGAACTCCAAAAAACAAAAACAAAAACAAAGAACCCAAAAAACCAAACCAACCAACCAAACAAACAAACAAACAAAGCCCCCATCACAGAATACTGTTATGGAGTGTAAAATGTTTTCCATCTACACTCCCTTGTCCCTCTCAAGTCTGCCAAATGACTTCCTCACAAGAACGCTGTCTCATCTGATTCATCCAGATTAGCAAACATTATTACTTAAAGTATTTTAGGTCATCTGGCTGATTTGGACAGGCACAGGTCAGAAAACTCACAGAAGCAGCTCCGCCAGCAAATCCAGTGGAGCAGTGGTATCTGTTGGAAGAGGTTGATGAGCAGGCAGAGTTGGAAGGGAAAGAGAGCAGGAGTCTTTTGCCCACCAGGCTGAGTTTCATTTGTGAGATCCATCCTCAGGAGTGGTATAACTTCTTAGACCAGGAAAAGTGTAGGGCTGTGAGCCATAAGGAAAGCTCTCAAGTTTAAGAAACTTACTTTGGACAAATACCACTAGGTAGCATCTCTTACATGAGCACAATAGTAACAGCTCTATCCTTATATAACTAAAAGGGATAAAATATGGGCAAAAAGAATAAAAAAGAATCTGAAGTTAAAAAGGAATACCTGAATTATGAATTGCACCATTATTTTTTATTCAAGTCAGAAAAGCAGGACTGCTTTTTATGGAGAGAAGGTATTTTTCCTTGATCTTTGTGGGAGACAGACAGTAAAGCAAGGAAAAAAAGAGAGAATTCATAGTCTGTTATTTCCAGAGCCCTGTTCTAACTCATTCATTAAGCCAGAGCAGTAGCGTAATCACACCTAAACATGATCGGTTATCTTTACTCCTTCCCTCCTAACATATGTTCGATTTTATAAAGTGCTGAGGAAGAGGAAATGGAGATTACACTGTTTACAGATGTCCTGAGAATGCTGGAAATAGTTGATGGAATAAACTAAAATGAGAGATCACCTTTCCTTCATTTCAAAGCATGTGATCCCTAATTTGTCTGATGCTGAGAGATGTTTTCTTCATGGGGCTTTCTGTCTCTTCCACTTTGGCAAGCAATGGAAGAAGATGATAAAAGAGAAACTGATCCAAATTCACACACATACAATCTGGACTTTAATTCATGTTTGGAAGGAGAACTTTTTCAATTATATAAATAAATCAAAACCTTTACAAAATCTTTTCCATGGCTCCCTGACTGTATGGTCAATAAAAGATAATACTTCTATCATGCATAACCCATGAAAACTGTCCCTTTATCATGAAAAAGGATTACAGCTATATTATTTTCATTCTTAGCCCATTTCCTTGGCTAAAATATAATCCTGAATTTCCTTTTCTTTTCAATATGAAATTAGTGCTGATGTAAAGTATCAACTTAGCAGCTTAGGAAACTGAACATGTTACTCATCCAGAGAGTGAGAAAACCACAGGTAAGCGTAGTTTAGGGTACCACCAAAATCAATCAAAACTGGTGTAGATGGGAAACCTGTTTCAAGTAATAATTTGTTCCCCCTACAAGTCTTCCTGAGGACTTTGTCAATGGCAAAGACAAAGCAAGTATGACTCAGAGTATATGAGTATAGTTATTAAATGATTTCAATTAAAATATAGAAGGTACCTCAAAGTTTAATCACTGTTGAATATGAATGGAGATATATTTTTGATGAGATATGCTAAGGTTTTAGCTCTGTGTATGCTTTTCTATAAATCTTTCTTTTCTTCTGAAATGGTAAATAGCTGTCTTTAGGATATCAAAGCATATATGTTGATAATTAAATTTATGATGAATTTATCAATACCACCAGTAATGAGAAAAGTGTCATTAATTACATTATTGATAATGAGATACATATTGACATACATACATTAATGTGACACATGCAAATGCTTTGTCTTTGATTCACTTGTGGGCTCATCTGTAACCCATGCCCATCTTGGCTCCAGTGGTGGAAGGAAATTACACTCTGAACTCTTCTCTTCACATCAGGATCACCTGGGGTCAGCAAAGGACCATGGTCCCAAAAATACATCAGAAAGGCCAGTTAATTATTAGTTATCACTTACCAATGGTCAGGAGCAAATGAGTATGGAGGCAAAAAAAAAAGGAGAAACCTAATTTGAATTTATGTTCCTCTGTTAGCTGCTCTTCTTGCACCACTCATGTCTCTCTCTCCACCCTTTCGTGGTGGGTTACTAACTAACTTAAGACTTCCTTAAATTCCTTAAATATAGCCTTGGATGGCTGGGTTCAGGATTCATGCAAAAAGCTGGGGGATTGAAACTGTGGCTGGTGGATGTGAGCCTGAGTGCATCTCAGTGAACATAAATGAAAACTAAATCTGAGGGAAGCTTGGCCAGCATAATGTACTCCTGGGATGAGGGGAGGCGGAAGAAGGTGTAAAATACACCAGCTCAGACTCCCTCCAGAGTCGGAGAACTCAGTTTCACATCTGAATTTGGCTCCCATTGCCTGACTCAGAAAGGCAAACTGTTTCCAAGTCTGGAGACACCGGTACATTCTGTCCAAAAGCCTTACAGAGATACTGCTCAGCTTGTCTAGCCCACAAATTAACTTAGCCTGACATATCTTCTGTTTTCCTCTGGAGGCACAGGCGGTGTTCAAAGAACCAGCAGAATTAAGAACAACTCCGTGTGCTGCTCTGCGACCTGCGGCTGTGTGCCAGCATGGGCATGGGCAGGACCCCTGTGTGAGGCCACAGGCTTTAATGCTGGGGCTGCTTTCTTAGATGAAAGAAAATGAGAATGAAATAATCTACTATAGGGCAAATACACTGCAGAGAAGCCCCCAGGATGCTTAAAGCAAGATGTACTGTGAAAAGTACACAACAAAGTAGGGGCTGCTTGGCTTTTAGATGCGTTGTAGTCATGTGAGCTGCAAGGAGGAAACATCTATGAGTTAGGACCTGTCAAGCAAAAAGACGGAGTGAGTACCAATGCTGGCAGCCAGCGTGGAATTTTAAATCCAGACTCAGATCTAGGAGAAGATACTTTGTAGCAAAGTTTACCTACTGCACAGAAACTTTAGGAAGTTAAGTGGCTCAGTGAAGGCCGCCACTGCTCAGACTTAGGCTGGGGACAAACAGCTTGACATTCAAGGCTTGGCTCAAGAAAACCTCCTATCTTTCTCTAGAGCAGCCCTCTAGAAAGGAGCAGAGACCTTCAGGGACTGCTAGTCCTTATCTTCTACAATCTCTGCAAAAAGCAACAGAGTAAATGATGTTTTCTTTAATTCACATGGGAATATAGAGACATGACTAGAACCCACTGCTACAGCTGGATCACAAGCCACAGTTCAGTCAAAATAGTGTTATCATTGCTGTTCAGAACTAAATTCTAGGAATTACACACCTGAGAAAATCTGAGGAAAACACCTTAATCTCTCTTCTACCATGAAAAATCTGCCTTAGTTGTGGAAAAGTTACAAAAGTAAAAGGAGATAAAATTGAGGACTTGCAAAATTTTTAAAAATCTGGCTTATTTCTAGTCACAACATCAGAACTTTCTTTTATCTAGATCACCACATAAAAAATAATATTAGAAAAGGAGTGCCTCAGAAATTGGACACATGAAACTAGAATGCTGTTCTCCCTCATATATTAGTGCTGTTAATGAATGACCTAGAAGTGTTAATAAGGCACTTAGAGCTACTTTGAGCTCCATCCTCTGCTTTATAAGGAACAGCCTCCAGTATCTCCCCAAATCCAAGCTGCACATTGACACAACAGGATGCATGACCACTGGGAGCCACCTGCACATGGGGCACAGGGGTGGCCAGGCACAGGAGCCCAAAAATCTGTGCTGCTGATGGCAAGGAAGGGCAGGGAGGAAAGCAGAGCAGTAACTCTGCTGGTGGTGGTTTGGCCCAACGAGAGAAAGCAAGGTGGAAACACTACAAGGACGTGAGCAGTGTCAGCAGCCTGAGGCTCCATGAAAGTGTCTGTGAGAGAGAGCAGCAGCCCCAGCACAGCTGTGTCCCAGAGACCAAATTTGTAATGACTCGGCAAAGCACATGCCAGAAAGCCTGCCTACCCCTGCAACCATAGAAGTTGTGAGTGGATGCTTTGGGCCAAATTAATCCCTGTTGGAAGCTCAGGAAAATCCAGGGGAGGTAGAGGCACAAAAAATGTGGCCCTTTATTAGCATGATATCTTGAAAGCAAATTTTTGTACATCAAGAAGTCATAAGCAACCAAAACAGTGTCAAAGCAAGAGAGGAAATTTCTTTCTTGGAAATTCTGACTCCAGTATTTCTCATTGTTGTTCCTGCAGACCCATCCATTCTCTCAAATTGCTGGTGTGAAATCCATTAGTTATCACTCACTAGCAAAACAGAATAAATACCTCTTTAAAAAAGGGCTCCATGATTTGGTCAGCTTCATGGATATGGGCCAAGAGATTAGCACTAGATTCAGCCTGCTGCAAGCCCACACGGTGTGCAGGGAAAAGTTTTCCAGACATAGGAATTACACCTGAAAACTCTGCACTGTAACATGATAGAGCAGGTAACATCTGCCAGGTTGTGAGAAATGTTAAATACACAAACATATGTTTGGGCAACCTCATGCAGACTTTTGTAGCTCGTAAAGAAGACACCTAAGGGGGTATGCTTTCAAGAGCTGAGGTTGATATTTTTCATTGGGGTGATTAATATTGGCTGGAAAGTGAGCAGAAATAGTGGTGAAAACTGGGAAAAATAAACTTCAATAAAAGTCTCTGCAAAAAGGAGACGTTCCCAGAAAATGTTTAGACCAAAGCCAATTTTCCTTCAAGAAAAAGTACTAGAAGAAACCCATCAGCCCAGAAACTGACTAACTCAGTGTTTTGATTGCTGCCAGGCACTTTGAGGTACAAATACAGGTTTACAGCTAGAACCAGGCTGCAGGTGCAGGTCTGATGGCGATTCAGCAAGAGTAATAAGCAAAGCAAGTATCAATGTGCAAACTGCAACCACATAAAGACAACTATTCATGTGATTTTCAAATGTTATACACAGTTCAGTTTCATCTATGTCATGACTGACCACATAGAGTTAAATCAAAACAGGCTGTTAGGGGAAACAAAGAGGAAATGAAACAATGGCAAAGATATGTTCAAGCTGAAAATACCAAGTAGTCTATGAGGAAACAGTAGGGATGCTATTAATTGTAAAATACCCTGTAGGCTCCAAGCAGGTTGGCAGCATTCACTTTTCCAAGAGTGAGGCCAGAAATTAAGAGGACACTGAGTCCTGAAAGCCTAGGAAAGCAGAAGAGCTGAGTGAGCTGCTGAGGGTTATGGAGAGGGTGTTGGCTACACAAGGCACCCAGACGAAGATGCGAAGACGAAGCTGCAGCTTAGCAGTCTGTTGCCAGCCCAGAAATGGAGTTAACGGGACTAAAGAGGAGCTCATACATGCAGGGAAAGATTGAATTCCTACCTCACATTACCCTAGGTGGGGGAGAGCTTACATTACTGAGGTAGTTGCTCAGCATTAGACTAATTATTTGTGATTTACTGGGTAACACCCAATATGGATTTTAATGCAAAATCTTTAAGCATGCTTGGGAAACAGAAGTGTGGCACAAGGAAAGGAGCAAGGAACACAACATATCATCACCCTGTGCTGGAGTGTGGCTCAGGTGTGGAAGCCCCAGCTGTGACACACAAGGCAATGCATCCTAGCCCTGTTATCATCAGGCTGCTCAGAGGTGCTGCTCCCAGTCCCAGGGCTGGCACAGCATACATCACCTTAAACACAGCTGCAGTGAGAGGGAGCCATGTGTCCTCCCATTGAAACCTGCTCGTGGAGCACAACTCAGCTACTGCAAAGCACATGGGCAGCCTTGAGTGCGGACATGGTCCAGAGATGCTTCTATATTTGGCACAAGGAAGTTCCCATCCCCAGTCTGGGACTGGTGCAGTGCTCCTAGGAAGAGCCTCCTGCTCCTCACCACCCAGAGAGTACTGCCATCTGACACCACAACATTCTCAGACCTTGACAAAGTTGGGCAGCAAAGGGGATTTCAAGGTCCTTTTCTCAGGTAAGGATTCACATGCTTGGATGCCACAGGCTTGTTGAATGCTCCTTCATGGACTACAGTTCTTTCAGCCACTTGGATTTAAGTGCAGATTAGCCTGTTTGGGACTATATCAAACAATTACATAGCTAGATATAAGAACTACTCTTTACTCTTAAATTATTGCTACTAAAAACAGCTGGTTTAAAATAACAACTATAACTCAGTCATGTGTAGTTCTATATTATTTGATGATTGCCAACAATAGATACAAATCTCTATATAGACACATTTAAACAAGAAGAGGTACATAAGAAAAACAAAATGAAACAAGTTAATGTTTAAATCAATGCCTATTCATGTTCAAGTCAGTCTTGCATAAAGTATTCAAGGTTATTTTAAAAAAAAAGTGAAAATTGTTTTGGATTAAACCTGCTTGAAAACAAGTGCAGTTTTAACATGAAGTGTTTTGATTGCACTTTAGTTTTGAATACATTTTGAAATAAACCAAACAAAACAGCAAAATGTTGCACTCAAAGTGATTAACAGAAGCCTTGACTTTTTTAACTAAAGCAATTATCAAATCTAAATGCAACGTGTTATGCTTTGCTGAAACTTTCATTGGCATAAAAATACGCCAAATTCTTAGTGTCACCAAGAAAACAGGTGACAAATTACTTAGGAAATCAAGGAAAACTTCTAGGACATAAGGTCATAAAATAAGGATGAAAAAGCATTGTAAGACAAACTCTGAGAAAGTTCCCCCAGCTATAACTAAAGGATGAATGTGAATCTGGATAGGATAGGTTCATATTCCAGATCATTCATATCCTATATTGTCCCTGTGTTGTCACTGTGTAGACTTGGTGGTACCTTCTGCCCAACTCTTTGATGATTCCCTGGGTTTCATCAGGGAAGCCCACCAGGAGCAGCAGGCAGAGCCAGGAGCACCCACCTCTCTCTGAGGTCACCACACACCACTAAGCCCCAGGCAGTGCTGTAGTCAGTGGTGGTCACCACATGTGGCATCCCTGTGGGTCACACAAGGCACTGCCGTGGCAGGCACCCACAGAAACACATCCCTGACCTTCACCCTGTGCTTTCTCCAGCACTGCCAATCCCACCCAAGTAATCAAACTCTGCCCTGCATCCATCCACTCGGGGATGAGTCTGGGTGACAGCAGATGCTCTGCAAATGCTGCCTCTTTTGGCAGCTAATGTGCAAGGTCCTTGCAAGAGCTGTTGGTTGTATTTCCTTCCTCCTCCTCCTCCACAAAACTGTGAGGACCCAGGGCAGCCTGTGCCTTGTTATTGAATGGACAATGGTGCAGACCCAGCCAGCCCATAGCCACATGATGCAGGCAAGAATGGACAGGTGTGACCTTTTCTTGCATGGAAAAACATTTTCTCTGTGACACCAGACTCCTGCTTCAGAATCCCTGTTGCCTCTACAGTCTCTGTGCTCTGCTCTGGGGATCTGCAGGCCAACATGGTGAAGAGCAGAGATGAGTGCTCACCCAGAAGAGCTGGCCAGCCTTCTGTGAGCATGCAGCAGAAGCATGTTCAGGGTGAGATGGGCTGCCCCAGACTGCCTCCACCCACAGGGAGGAGAGGATGACCTGAACATATTTCGGATTCTCCTTTCTCTTCTCTGCCGTCACCTACCCACTTCTTGCTCCTGCCACCTCCCTCTTGCTATAAGGCAGCTAGATAGTCTCCAATCTGACTTCTGATTTAATCAAGTTACGTTTCAATAAATAGATTAAATATTTTCAAGGCCCACCCCCTACTAACTTGTCACTATTTTGAGGGACAGCAAATTTACCAGGATGGACTAGTTGGCCTCAGTACTTGAGAACATGCCATGCCATGTTTACTTTTCCATACAGATGTGAACCATAGTGACCAGGAAATATCATGCAGAATTAAATAAATACATAAAAGAGAATATTTTCCAATATCTAGAAGGAAATTTTGGAGGAGATGACTGATGCCAAATATTTTTTACACTTGATGTGTCAGCAGGGTTTTGGCAGGTGCCACTAGTAAAAAACAAGAACATATTTGTGCACATTCAACACCCTCTTTGGGAGATGCTGTTTCCTTAAACTGCCATATGGCTTATATTTTGTATCCAAGGTGTTTTACAGGAAAATAAAACAATTTTTTATCATATACAGAGTGCTTAAGCCTAAACAGATGAGGGGAAAACAGTAAAATATCATGATTAAAGGCTCCAAGCAGCTTTGGAAATAACTAGATCTGCTACAAAGAAGTTAAACAAACAGTAAGTGTAATCTAAATGCTATATAATGAAAGTAACACACTTGGAAGAGAAGTTTCAACAGCCCAGCCCAACCCAACATACAGACTGTTTTCAGTACATGCAGGCTGTCACTTAGAATACTTGCCTCGACTAGCAGAAGATAGACAGGTTTCTCGTGACAGTAAATTCTGGGAAGAAATGTATGACTGAAAAATCTTGTTCAAGCAGTCAGGAAAACAGATATTTTTAAAGGGGTGCAGTTCTGAGTCAGCCCCACATCAAACATTCAGCGTACCAGTGCCTCTAGACACACTACCAGCATAGTGCCCTCACAACAGGTGGGTCTGTACTGGCAAGTGACCAATGGTCAGCTCTGTGCAGTGACCACCACTGAAAACTGCAACTGTCCTTCCTCCCAAGCTTCAGGGTCTCAGATAGTTGCTTGAGGAAGTGCAGCACTAAGATTTAGAGTCAAACAAGAGCAGTGTATTGCTGTTAGAAACTATACCCTGTCAAGTCCTTCACCAAGAACACAAAGATTGTGATCCCTCAGCCTTCAAGCACTATTTTGCAGTTGAACACAGAAATAGTCTGGAGCATGTCACAAAACTATGAAGGTCTTCAATCTAAAACAGCTTTTGTATACTCCAGCTGGTTGAGTCCATGCCTTGTCTGGTTTCAGAGAGGTCAGAACTGCTGCAGAAGGCAGCTCTGGTACACAGGGCTGGAAGGGCACGTCCTGAGCCCTGCTGAAGGTATCAACATGACCTTCCTCCCTGGCAGATAGCACTGATCACAGGTAGCAATCACACCCTTGGATACCTGCTATTCAGGAGCAGAGAAGCTATTCTGAGAAAGAAGAACTGCAATTGAGGTACAGGGAAGATGGTCGGCTGTCTCCTCTGAGGAAGTCTCGTATGTGTAAAACTGAATTCAGACAGCCATGTCCTGTGACACAGCACAGTGCTCTCCACCCATCAGCACAGCCACTAAGGATTAGCTACACCGTGCCTTGGTAGGCTGCTTGACACTTTGCATTATCTACATTTTGATCATTGTTATTTTTTATAGTATCTGCAGAAAGAGAATGTCTGTCTACTTTACTGAACTCTTGCAGAAGTCAGTTGGAACCAGTTTTCATCTTGGGGAGGACCTCATTTCGCACAGCACTATCAGTGAGCACCAAGGCTCGTCATGAAGGGAGTGACCCACTGGACTCCCGCCAAGACACTCTGTCTGGCCATGGACATCTGCACCCAGACATGCCTCAGACACCAACCGGCACATGGCTCCTCTCAGCATACCAAAAGAAACAAGGGTCCATTTTAGAGTACAGTGGCATAACAGAGAGATATTCTTATAGGGGAAAAAAACCTGAGGTTCATCTTGGTAAAGGCAAGAGCAAAAGGAACTGAGGGGTTAAAACATGAGATAATCAGAACACAATGACCTGCTGTTTAAATCAAGACTGATAATGCAGAGGGAGAAGAAGTTAATCAAATACTGACACAACTATTCCATTTTAAAAAGTCAGACATTTCCTTTTATAAATAACCAGTATAAAACAATAGAGAGTGAAGTGAAGGGACTGAAGAATATATTGTTTTCACCAAACAATGTTGTATTTGGGAGTAGAGAAGCCAGTAATTATAATATTTTAGCAAAGCTTGGTTTTGGCAGCTTTTTCAGCATTCACATGCAGAGTGAAATGTCAGTTCCAAATATCAAATTAACAGTAAATCTAGTTCTCCCATTTCTTCTGAGCTTCATTCCATTGACTTTCAAATCACTGAGTGTTTTAGAAAATCAGAGTGTTTCAGAAATAAAATATACTTGGTGGCATTTCAAGTCTAATATTATGCTCAGATGAGCATTGTACAATTCAGCAGATTGTTTAAGAGAAAGCAGCTACAAGGGTCAACAGACCTGACTCAGCTATGAAGTTACTGGAAAAATCCAAGTTGGTAGATTTTTAAAAATCTAAAATGAACCACATGATTTGGTTTCAAGATTTAAATGAATTTAACAAAATTATCTGATTATACATAAAAAAAAAAGGCAAAACACCAAAACCAGTATCAAAAGGAAAGGAAGCAGAGAAATCAAAATGCCTTTCTAGTAACTTCAGTGCTTGCTTGATTATGGGGATAAATCAGCATGTAAATAATGCTGGTGAAATTCCTCCAATTTTATGTGAAAAGCATATTGCATTAAATAGACTTTAATCTACGGATCCCTTGATTATTAAAACTCTCCACAATCAAAACAGGGTCAAAAGGCAAACAAATGAAATGAAATCCAGTGATTACAAAAATAAACAACTGAGCAGTAGATGGTAATTTTATGAAGCACATGCAGTAGTTCATATCACAAGGGTGGAAGGACTGGGAAAAAATACTGTATTCAGAAAAAAATACATTTGTCTGAAAATGATCTCTTAATTTTTTGGCTACTCTTTCATCCACCACAATTGTGTGGTCTGTTTTTCAGAGAAAGAAGAAGCCAACTGAACTTCCTTTGGCCGGAGTTTTTTGTCTCAGGAGTGGAGTCAGGTTTCTCTTAAATAACTGAAGGCAAGATGGCTGTCTTATATTATATGTGTTGTTACCAAAACTATTGTGGATGAAGACCATACCCAAACCATTGCAGACTGTACCAAGTCCAGAGAAACAAGAAGAAAAAAGTGTTTTCCATTGTATGACTGAGAAAACATCTGTTGCTAATCCATGAAGTTTTAAAAGACTGACTGGTAGCTGTGTTCCCCTGTAGATGGATTGATTTAGCAAGCAATAGATCAGTTCTAAGAAAAAAAATCTTCATTGGTGTCTCAATGTCCTCCCTGCACCAGCATGAACATACCAACCCCAGGGAAGAGAGTGTACCAGATTCCAGAAAAAGATGACACAAAGTTGAGCTGCAGGCATCCCTAATTATCCAAGAAGACAATCTTGAGTTTACCTGAAAGACTCTGTTTTTGTTTTTTTTTCTTATCTTCACATGCTGTATTTAAACATTTCACTTGCAGAACATACATACAAAGTAGTGATAAGAAAAGGAAATTAAAAGATGTCTGAGAAGTATCCATGGACGTCGAACACAGGGGAATATACAAAGCATGTAACCTTAAGATCCCAAAGCTATGATAACTGTCAGCTGTCCTCACATTATCTAAAAGCTGAAATCTCTGGTATTTGAGTATCACTTCAGAGATTTTGCCTCAAGGAGACTGCAGGATGAGTTCTACAAGGCAAAGCAGGGTCAGGAGCAGTGTGCATCAAGGCAGACAGACCTCTACACTCCTGAACCAGGAGTCTATCCACACAATAGTTTGTAAAGAATGTCAGGTGATGCTTTTTGAGTTTAACTAATGAATAGCAGGAAATATTTCTATTTATATAATTTGAATTGAATCTTAAACCAATATCAGAATACTTTAGTTCCTGGAATTGTATTGCTTTTCAAACTTCTCCCCTTTCACTGTTTTTCCTCCTTTTCTCTCCCATTTTACTCCAACAGTCCCATAGAGCAGCATGGTATGAGGTGTCTCCTGTTCACATTACATCACAGCATTGATACCCCATTTGATGTATACTCTCAGTTTTCTGCTCTGTGTAAAACACAGCAATGATTTTTGCTTCAGATTTTCAGGAGGATACCTCAGTAAGCACTGTTGGTCGTTACACAGATCTAGACTATATTATGGGAGGGTCCTTCCCCCTCCCATAACATAGTCACTCCCATGCTAACTTTCACAAGAGAATGTCTTGTTAGGAAGAAAACACAACAGTGTCTTAGCATTTTATTGCCCTCCAATATAGAATTGTCATACCCAAGTATCATACCCAAGTATCTGTAAAGGATGTGTCAGATTAAGTGAAGGTCTATATGTTGGGATCTCACAAACTGTGGTAGATAAACTGAAGGCAAATCAGTCACTCCTGAATGTTTACTCCCATTCAGGGCTTAAATAAAATTAAGTATCCTGTAAGCCTTTGAACAAAGCAGCTCAGAAACTATCATCAACTCAATGAAACACCACAAGTGCAATTTTAAGTTGTGCCCTATGAAGTTTGGTGCTCAAATCAAAATATCCTGGAATTGACATGAAAGGAGATCACCCTCTGTCTGAAGAGGATTTTTTAGTCCTGTGGAAAGCTGGTACTCAAGACATGTGAATGTCAGTCTTGAAAATGGAGAGGCTTGATTTTTTCCACTTGAGTAATTTTTATATCTATGAAAAACAACATCTATGATTGCATTTCTACATCTTGTAAAGCTTAGTTGGGATGGAGGGTTGTTGATTCGAGAGCTTGAAAAATCACTGTAAGCTGTAAAATATTTGTTTCATGCTCAGGTTTGCCCTGTCTTAGCATGTATGTTATAGAGGTGTTTGAAACTGGTGAGTGTTTCTGAGCAGGGGCAGATTTGGGATAGAAGTTGCTGACAAGACTGTGACAGTGCAATAAGCTGTGAGGTTTGTGAGAAAGGTTAAGAGAGGATTTAATTAATGGCTCCTGTAACCTCAAGAGCAGTGGGAGGGCAGAAGCTAGGATAGAAAGGGAATCTTGCTTCACTGTTGACTCTGAAGTCTCACAAGTTATCATTCTGATAGTAAAGTGTAAGACTTTACCCCTTTACATGCTTACTTGCACTTAGACCTTCATTACCCTTTCTTTAATAATTTTCTGAAGTACTGCAAACCACAACAAATCACTCTTTAACCATGTACATGCAGTAGAAAAGAAGGATAGTTCTTTTCCAGGCACAACATGTACAACCTCCAAGTCTGTTGGTAGCATCTACTCCTCTAGTGATTTTAGAAGTGTTGGCAGATGCTAAGTCACTCCTCATTGCATTTTTCAGAGATTTTCTGTACCATTGTCCACAAGAAGAAAAAGTCTTGACATTGTTGAGTAGCCAACTGTATTCGCAATAACACTACAGAAAGATATTCCTGTTTTATACACCCAGTTAAGGAAGGTAATTTCAGCACTTGCTTCCTCACGTGGTTGCATTGCATGTTGAAGATGGTAGGCTGAAAAATGTGGATCACAATATCTCAGGGTTTTTTTAAGTTTTAATTTGAAAAGGGTTGGTATTTTTTTGCAAAAGATATGACCTAAGAGTTGGACTTGATGATCCTTGTAGGTCCCTTCCAACTCAGAATATTTTGTGATTCTGTGATTTCAATTCTAATACCTATGGCTTAAGAAAATTAATTTTGGATAGAATTCACTGTGTGATTTCTGCAAGAACCAGAAAGAGGTTTGTTTCAATTTTGGTTTTTTGGTTTTTTCTCAATTTCATTGGCTCTAGTCAGCCCTTCACACCTCCACAGGACTTCCTGATGGAGCAGGAAAAACCTTTGTACCAAACTTGAATTACCGAAACTTCTCATGCCAAGGCAGGGGATTAATGCTTACACTTTCTTCAGAAAAATGGTCACACATAGAAAGGTTTGTGTACTTTGTGAACACAATAAAAACAAGAAAATTCAGTGAGACAGAGGTGTGCTGCAATTTAGTTAAAATGCCAAGAGGTAGGATTATTACAGATCCAAAGCAGAGTTAAAATATTACTTTAAATTTCTTTCCGATTACATGACTAGACGACAAAAATCTGATTTTCAGTAAAAAATCATGGCTTCTATTTCTTTTTATTTGGTAATTTTATTTATGCTAGTTTAGTTATTATTACTTTTTAATCATTCATATTCATAGTAAGAATTAATAAATATTATTATTCTCATTATTATTTTAAAAGGCTTAAGTACTATCAGTATTTTCAATGTAATTTCATTGTCTGGGAAGGGAAAACTCAGATAAGTGCGCACATTTATGTATGACATAATTTAAGCATGCAGACAGTTTCAGAGAAGTCTATTATTTAGGATATCACTTAAGTACTACTTTTCAACAAGTAGTTTAATGGTCAGTTTAGGCTGTCAGTTTACTCAGAAAAAGGAGAACGCTATTCCACTGTCATCCACAGAACACCATCTTCTACAAAACTTCTATTTAGACTTCATAGGAGTCTGAGAAAGTAAATATAGAAGAATAATAAAACTTATTTTGCCTGGAATATTGTAAAAAATCACCAAACTGTAATGAATACTTCAGAGTATTCATTATAATACCTGTTCCTTTCATTTGTTTTTGCACATTAACCAGGGAATGCACTTTGAGGAATAGTCATTAACATGCCAAATAACATTACTATTTTTTCATTTAGTAATGGAAATTTCACAGAAAATGTTTGCTTGTGCTGGTCTGGTCCTGGTTTTTCATGGTTAGAACAGAGGTGTTTCTTGACTCTTAAAGGAGTAACTTACACTGCATCTAAGAGGTGAACTTCTGCTACCAAAATCAGGGGAGTTTTGCTATCAACCTCCATGGAAACAGTATTCAGATGTAATGACTTTCCTGGGATGTGCTGTGTCTGGTGGATTGCATATGAGCCTACTATATTTTCTGCTCTGTAATCGAAAGCAACTTGTTTTTAAGGAGGTCTGGTTGTTTTGATTCTGCCTAAATGAGCTTTTGAAGGATTTTATATTGTGAAACACTTCAGATCTCAGTCGCTGAGGTTAAAACAAAGTCACTTCATTATGCTTCAGCATTTTCAATGCATTATGGTCTATTGAAGTTACAAAATGGACTCTTTTCCAAGTCATCTCAGATTTATTCTGGTTTCCCAGCAGCAACACTTTCCATTATGAAAGTTTTTAACTCAGATGTCCCATGCTCACTCCCCTCCACATTACAGGTCTACCTTGCCCAGACTACATTCGTTGCAACAGGAAAGTTCCCCCTTCATCCAGGTCTTGTGGTGACATATGGGAGTCAATAAACACCAGAGCCAAGCACAAGGGATCACAAAGAAACTATGTCAGGCACCTGTAGCCACAGTGGTGAACATTGGCCTGCAACACCCAAGCTACAGCTCTCTCCTAATCACCTGGAGATGTTAATGGATATTTACTGGGATGGGTTGGGCAGTCAAACAGAGCAGAATGTTTTCAATTGGGAACATGAAAAGTGAAATATGCTAACTGAAAACATCAAAACCAAGTATTTTCTTGTCTCAAACCATACATCTGTATGTGCCATGGACTTCCAGTTTCATGAAAGACTCTCCACACAAATGAAAGATGAAGTTTTCAGCCCCTGACCCTTGTCCCAATCTTGGATGGTACTTGTCCAAGAGGATGAATTGCTCTTCTGCCTGATGTAATGGTCCCTCAGAAGGCACCTCATCCATCCTTGAGACCAAGACTCCAATTTTCCTGGCCTTAGACTAGTTCCTGGATTGCCTGAATTGCCAACATCATTTCGCAAGCTCCTTTTAGACTGAACAGTCACTTCTCTGGAAGATTTTATGGGGCAGCCTTCTTAACAGCA
>VZTT01003569.1:8819-20432 GCA_013400855.1 Buphagus erythrorhynchus
TCACTCAAAAAAAAAAAAAAAAAAAAAAAAAAAAATCCCCCAAGACATTTGTGCCTGTACTGATAAAGAAAATCTTTAACTTACATTTAAAACTGATATTAGTATGAAATTACAACCCTGAGTACTGTCAAAAGAAAATGCTTCATACTTTTTAGGACCAAGAGACATGAAAAGTATTGTTCTAATAATCTCTTCACATCACAAAATCACTGTTAGCAATTAAATTTCTTGTGAACAAATTAAAAGTTCATTTCTAATAACTGGCAATCTCAAATGGGGAAATTCATTCTATTCAGGTGGCTGGAGAAAAAGTTGTACATTAAAATATGCAAAAGCTAGGAAAAAAAAAGAATTGTCATTTTGTAGTAAGAGGTAGTCTTTCACAACGTATTCATAAAAAATCAAATTAATCTTTAAATCACAGGTATAATAACCTAAAGCTTAATAATTTATTATTATCCTATTGAAAATCAAGAGGGCTTCGAAATTGCAGCTGGAGGCAGTTTAAATTTAATATTCCATATTTTTGATGCTACATGATCCAATGTCATTTAATTGATTCAGAGAAAAAAATGACAGCCAGCATCACATAGATTGCCTTCAGTTCCCTGCCAGAACAAACATTTGCTAGCTAATCTCTATGCATCTATCATTTGTCTTTTTGTATAACTAGGCTCGTAAGGCATTTGTGAACCAAACCACATTGCTTCACTAAATGAGAGTTAAGAATGAGAAATACTTGCCCACCAGCAGCAGCCAATTCTCCTGATTGAAGGTCCTTTACCTGGAATTTGTTAGTTAAAAATCAGTGATTTAAGCACAGAACACCTGAGCTGCCCAGGCCTCTGTGTAGCAACACCAGCACATTCACCTGGGAAAATATGAGAGGAACCTTTGAGCTGAAAACCAAAATAATGTGTTTCCTCCCTCCCCCTTCCTTTTCTGCCATGCCTCCAACTTTCTCTCTTGCAAGTTCCCATGCTTATACACTGAATCCTTGCATTTCTCTTCATCTTGGCTTGTATCAGGTGTCTTGTATGAGGATTGGAAATAAATAGTGGCTTGTGTGTGTCTGCTACTTCCCCCCTCAAACAGTTTGAATCTGGCTTGTGTCCAGTGAAAAAAGAAACCACCAATGAAAGCTGGAACTGGAGGTGCTTTTGTTCCCAGAGAATGGCAGAGTTCACTGGTGCTTGAAGATAGGAATGAACCTAATAGGAAGACACAAGGGTTACTTTGTGTAGAGAAGTGTAATTAACAAATAAAACAAACTCTTTTTTTTTTTTTTGAGAGGGAAATAAAATTATTTATTTAAGAACTATGGTTTAAACTACCTGATTATTGCTCCTGGGAGTTGTAAATTAAAAATATCTGGTTTTTTGGATATGATGTTTGATATAATTTTACTGAACTTGATGAATACAAGTAAAGTCCTTTATTCATCACCTTTGCACAAAGAAGGAATGAGCTGGATCATCTTTTTCCTCTTCCTTGAATAGCTTTTGCAGAGGAATCAGAAGCAATCTTCTTTTGCTTTTTCTTCTCCCATGTATTTTTTTTAATGGACTGTATGGGTAGACTTCTTAGAAATATTGTTTTTTTTCCAAAATTATGGAAGTAATTTGGAGATATTGTGTTCTTAAGCTCTGAGGTATTGTGTTTTTCATGGCACAGGTTTATTATTGTAAGGTGTAAAGGGATAGACATTCAGTCAAAAAGACTGAAGTTAGTGCTGAGCTCCCTGCGAGTTCCCTTTAGCAGGATCACATTCAGCAACTTGCCTCTATATTTGAAGGTCAGAATTTCAGCCTTTGTCAATTTTGCCAGAGAGATTGGCAGCCCTGGTCAAAAAGATGGTGTTATGGTTAAATGCTGAAAGAAAATGACTGTAATAATTTATAAAACCAAGCTGGTTGCCTTCAGTATTCCTATTCAGTCACTGCTTGCTGAGTGGATCTTACCAGCTGCCTGTCCTTGATTTCTTCTGCATGTGCTCAGCATCCACACATGAACGGAGTGTGGAGCCTGAGCTCCATCCCAGGCACAATCTGTGCTGCCTGGCAGTCAAACCATGACCTGTGCAGCAGCAGTTACCAGCCAAATATCCAATCTCTGCAGTGTAGAGCACACACTTCTGCACTCACTCACTGAACTAGTGTGCTCCCACTCATGGAACTCAGCCAACTCCAGGGTAAAGGGGGTGGAAAGTCTTTCCATTTTTCTCCTCCACTCTAAAGATTAGTTTTGGAGATAAACCTATGGGTTAACTGTGTATACACAGTAATATCTAAGTCAAAATTAGGAAATATAGTAACTATCTAAAAGTAGGGCAGAATAAGGCAACAATAAAGTATGTTGAAAAGAGACTCCTAGAGAACAAAGGATGTTGCAGAGTAACTGGCACTTGGAATCTCAAGCTGCTGCTTTTGTGTGAGTCATATAGCAGCAGATCTGAGTAAGTATTCTTATGTGTAGCCTATTTATGAAAAGTGAAACTGGCTTTTAAATTTTACTTTACAGAATGCTGCACAAATGAGGTTGCTGATGAATTTCTTAGTCTGTCCAGCTCTGCCTCAGCTCCTGTGTGAGCAAGGGACGAGATCACAGCTCCTGTGACAGTTGCAGTTCAACATCATTCCTGCAATCTCTATTGGCAATTCTGCCAAAGACTTTTACACATTATCAATGTGCCTCTGCAAATCAATACAAAATTAATTAGGAGATCACAAAGAGAGGTCATAGTGTGGCCTGGGGGGGGAGAGGTACCACCACAAATACCCAAACAAATTTTATACTAAACAATACGAGAAAACTTTGCAGAACACATATTTTCATGGGTGGGAGGTACTTCTGGCTCCTCACACAGGTATTTGGTGGGGACTTAGTCTGGACCTCAGTACACATTCAAGCAGCACATGGTACCAGAGCAGAGAACTGCTCTTGGGGCTTAGAGTGCTGAGCATTAGCTTTCACTGTCAAATAGTAAAAGGAATAAGTGGAAAAACCCTGCAAATATCCATTTGGCTTAGGTCTTGACTGTCCTAAGAGCCAAACATCAATTTCTGGACCATTTCAATAAAGTAATTTAAAGAGATCTAGATATGACATGGTGGATTTTTTTCTGTGTGTGTGTCTTTCAAAATAGTCATAATTGGGGAAATAGTTCTTCTGGTATTACAAGCTGATTCACAGCAGATGTACTTTCCCCCAACCAGCTTCCCTAAAAGCAGAGCTCCAGGTACTGCTCAAGTGAACAAACTACTCCAGTGTTATCTGCACGCCAGTTGTTTGCTTTTGTTTGACCATTGCACCTTCTTAGCTTTGTATTGCTGTAAAGACATTGTTATAGAACACAGGCATAATAATATAAATGGAAAAGCATTTGTTGGATTAGTTTTTACAGTGGTTTGTACTGGCTGCAAACAGTGTTCTCTGCTTCCCAGGCCAATGCTCATGTTTTCACTTCTAAGCCTTCAACTTATTCCAGTACTGTCACCTCCAACCCCTCCAAGATTTTCTCTGCATTTTTTGGAAACTGGCCCCTCCATCCTTAAATTGCCCTGGGGTACAAACTTGGTTCCAGGGTTCATTGACATCTTGCTCTCAGCTGCTCTGCAGCTCTGTGCCTCCGTGAATCACTACTGTCTATTGGCTCCCACTTCTCAACAAGATTATTTTTCTGTCCTCTAGGCTTCTCAGATTTCCCAGAACTTTTTATAGATACAAAGCTTTGAAGGCTGTAAGGGAAAAAAAAAAAATTATTATTTTTTGTGAATTTTGCTGAGATTTACGGAATAAATGTATTTTGGTAAATAAAAGGAAACCAGCGCTAGATGTTGTTGGCTCCTTCCTTCAGTCCAAAAGTACAAACAGTTCTGGACTGTTTATTTAATGCTGTGAGAGCCCTGGCAGGCAGTACTTGCCCTTCTACCAGCAGATCTTTCTCTTCCAGTGTGGTTCTAGCCATGGCAGGCAAAACCTGGGAAGCCACTCTGGCTCCCAAGCTGCTGGAGCACCCCAGGGCACACACACAGCCCAGAAGAGGGGTACAGCACATTCCATGCCTGTGGGCCTTTCCCCAAAGCTTCCCTGGACCTGGGCTGCCATGAGGACCTGCAGAAGGTCCCTGTCCTTCTCTGTTCCAGCTCCTCCTTGCTGTGTTCTGGGCAGCTGTGGGCTGCTGTGCCCGACCATCCTGGGCAGGGCAGGGAGCAGGAGGAGCAGCTCTGCAGGGCCCAGGCTCTGTGCTGGAGCACAAACACCCACAGCTCTGCACTGGCCCCTCTCACACAGTGAATTAACCACAGACACATCAGGGAACCACATGGGACAGGCGGTAGCTGAGCCCTCTGGTCAAGGACATGTTTTCTCTATTTTCAGTATAGCTCCTTCAGCTGTGAACAAACACCTCAAAGTTTATGCCACCTTACAGAACTGAAAACCTATACAAAAATTGTGTGTTAAACCATCTGAATAGACTATGATTTCTTTAGAAATGATAAATTATAAAGCCTTACGGAAATCGTGAGTTGAGAAAATATCTAGAACTTATTTTGCTGTGAAAATTACAATTTAATTTTTTTTTTAATTCTTGCAATGTCTTGTGGAGGTGTATTTCCAAAAGCTGTTAAAATGGCTCCAAAACTCTTTGAGGAACCTTAAGCAATTTGCTATCTTACTTGATTTTATCTGAGTTTCTGGATGATGTGATGTGATGCTTGGATTCAATAAATTACCTACTGAAGGAAATTATATGTAAGTACGACTGTAGTTGAAGGACTTGGGTGGGATGTCTCTAGTGCAAATATGATCTTTTAATATTTATAGGTATGCAATCCATTTAAGTTTATCCATGTGTTCCACACGACAAAAATTTGATCATTACCAGTGCCTCTAGTTGGCAGTGTTGCATTACTAATAGCAAAAAGACAAATCTTTGTTTCAACCTTGCTGTACTCCAGTGATAAGTTCAGACTACAGATGATTTAAACATAAAAATGGGTGCACATAAAAATTAACAAGGTTTGAAAAAACAATTTAAAATCAATTCTGAAAAAGTCAGTATTTTTTTGTTTTTTTTTTTTTTTTTAATATATGTGCTCATAAAGTAATTTGAGAGGTGACAGGGGTAGAAACCCAGACCAGATTTTAAGGAAGAGAGCCAGGAAATTCAGCATGTGTTTTGGAAGAGATTGAGAGCTTAGAAATATTCAATGAAACTTTCTGACTGCCACAAGAAATGAAAAGCGGCTGCATTTCCCTACAGTCAGAGTGTCCCAATAAAGACTTCACAAGCAAGAATGCTCTCCAAAAACACATTGGACTACTTTGCTGCAGCTGTGAGAGTGAGTCAACCAGGCCTCTGTTGAAAGAAATCCTGTTGCTGCAATGTTTTTGCAATGTTTTCCTGCAGTGACATCACTATATCTGCTTTAAAATGCAATGCCATCTAAAAAGCAAAAGACATGCAAAATGAGTGCTTACAGGATTTTCCAATGTTTTTTGGCTTTCTGCACAGGTATTCCTTTTACTGTATTGAGGGGTTTATTCCAGGGCTTGCTTCTTTGAAGGACTGACACAAGGGGGCATGATAGCAACTCAGTGTCTCTCAGATTTTGTCTTCCTTTATGCTCTCTGTTCTTTGGCCAAACCTTGATCCTGCAAGTTTCTGAGTCCTTGGTCCTATTCCAGCACAGCACTCAATACATATTTAACTTTAGGCACATTAGCAACCCCATTGATGTCCATAGGGCCACTCATATGCTTGAAGTTAGGCATGTTCTTGAGTGTCTCTGCTGGATCAGAGAATGTGGGATTGAGGTCTCTGGCAAGTGTCCAGGCAGACTTCTCCTGAAGAAGCCAGACAAGCCCCTCCTCTGATGTGGACCTGTCATGGTGCAGTAATGTTTATCTCCAGCATCCAGTTGCTAAAAAGGGGCTGTAGCAGATCATTCCTCACTGGCTAAGCAGATCATGCTGCTCTAGCAACAGAAAGGCTTCAGCTTTGGCCATTGCAATGCAGAACTGCTCACCTGGGCAGCTCATGGAGCTGCAGCCTGAGGTGCCTGCACCAACCTCTTTGGTGGTGCTCAGCTGTTCCCCTAATGTTGAGCTCATTCACTGCAGTTCAGACAGATATTTTTTATATTCAGTATGATATATTTATTTATATACTTAGTATATTCAGAAAACTTGAATAACAATATTTATAAAACCGAAAGCAAATGAAAACTTTATGGCTTGCTATGGCCTCCTCTTTCTACAATTCATGTCTGAAAAGCAGGGTGAAGTTAGCATCACTTAACTGAAAACAATTTCACTTTGAGTGGCAAAGGTGGAGATGGCAAACATGTAAAAACATGTGGGAGTATCTTGAAGTGATGACAGGTATCCAAGGTCTTGCTTTTCTTTATCTTCATGGCCATTAAAAACTGGTAATTATCACAGTATGGCTTCCACTGAGTAACAGTTTGCTTTTAGTGTGGAATATATTTTTAGCCTGGACAAGCATAACCTTTTGCTATTTTGTTGTTACATTTATAGCCCACATAATTGATGCATAAAAAAAGTTTAGCTTCAGATTAGCTTCTAGCGACAGTATTTTCTTGCTGTTGCTTTTATAAAGCCAAGGCTTAATAGGAGACAGACAGAAACATTGGACTGAGTCATCAAGTGCTGTCCTCCACTCATGTGGAGGCAGCCACATCATAATATCCTGCTTATATATGCATTAAAATGACTTAGGAATTGTGCCATTCTTCTTTCTCAAGCCTGCCTTTGAAACTCACTCCTTTGGAGCAACTCTGATTTAACTGGCCTGAGCTTACACTTGGCAACTTCTGACCAAGTGTTCTTTTGCCAGCATTGCCCCAAATGCTGCTTCTCTCTGTCTCTCTTGCTCTCAAGTATGTCTGCAGAGAAATCATATCAAGCTGAGGCTTGATCTTTTTTCTTTTGGATGGAGCAAAGAAATGATTTTAAGTTTCTTCATTTACCACATCTAGTTGCCCTTTTCTGCATCTATTCTAGCAGGGGTTCAGAATTCCTGAACAGAGATGTACCATTATGTTACAGATACAGTCTCACATATGGGCCTGTGCAACTACTGCCTCTCTGAAAATATGTTGTCTTACTTCTTCTTGAGTCACATTTGTCTCCCTTATAGATTTTTTTTTATATACTGGTTACTAATTATTAATCTTAAGATGATCTATGCTATGATATCCACATCTTTTTTCTTCCAGAATTTTTTTCCAATTTCTGACACTCAAACTTTGAGCAGAAATATCTGCCACTAGCCTCTGTGAAAAGAATTTTCTATATGAGTGCCTTTTCCATCTTATACAATCTTTAAAATTGTGGATGAACTGGCCTTGAGGCCAGTGGGAAAAACTGGAACATCTTGCATTTTCCCCTGCAGGACTATTCACTCAGGCTATGCCTAGCCTAAAGCAGTTGGTCTCCCTAAAGCCACTACTTTAGACAGTGGAAAGGAACAGAGATGACTGCAAACATATGGATTAAGTCTACTCTAAGTCACCATCTGGAGAAGCCAGATGGGATCTGGATGGGAGGTACCAGATAAAGACACCCTAGGAGATTGGCTCCCATCAGCTGATGTTAGTCTCTTTAGTTATCTTTCCAGTCACATCTTTGGAAGATCTCATTATATTGCATTCTTCTTTAGCACATACATTAAAATAGATAATGTTAGATCTCAAAAAAAGTCCCAAACCCAAAACCTACTTAACAGATTTTAAGCCCAAGGAACTAGATATCTGAAACACAAAATTCTGTGTTACCAATACTGAAACTAACCTTAGTGAATCTGTTATATGCCCTAGCTATCACCATACACTTGTTTAACTGATATTCTCCTGACAATCATTTCCAAGGCCTGCATAATAGCTTCCAGCTGTGGTACATTCCTACGTGCGCTTTTTTTTTTGGAATAAAGGATAACCTTTTGCTTGAATTAGTGAGGTGTATCATTAGATAGGTGTAACCTGACAGTTCATTGTTATCTATGATGATGATGCTGCACAAAGGGTGATATTATAGATTCCAGTGACTTCATAATTTTCCCTTGATTGAATGAAAAATATGTTATTGTTGCATATACATGTAAAATATTGTAACTGGTATTTGGCTGAAAGATTTTGGTGCAATGTGCCAGGAAGTGTGGTTTGTGGTGTGGTGCAGTGTGGGTTGCAACAACTTCACTCAGCTTCTACCATGTTGCATTTCCATGATGAAAAGGAAAATAGTGAGCTTTTGGAAGCTTGTTGGAAAGAATGTCTGTTGTTTGTCATAAGAGCACAAACTAGAACAAAGGCTGAGCAAGGTCTGCAGTGTAGTGCTACTGCAGAGATAATGGGCAGAGCCCATCATCAGTGGGACCTGGACTGTGTGAGGGAATGCTGGTCCCTTACAAATACTTTCCCTTTCTCTTGCATGTAGATTTAATTCTAGCTTAGCTCACCAGTAGCCATAAATAGCATGAGAGTGCTATATGGATGACACAGCACAACTGACCATGCTTTTTTATTCCAGGTGGGATGAAAACCCCTGTTCGAATATGAGCATGATGCAAATGCCATGGGGATTTTTACCTCTGGAAAATGCACTGTGATTAGGTGCCTTCTAATAAAGAAGTCTAAAATAGGTTTGTAGAGGTCTCAAGATTTTGTATTTCCACTGATAATGAGGCACTTTGATGGAGGTTGACCAGCTCTGATATGGAAGTGTGCGCTGTGGACATCTGTACTAAAGCTGTGCAGGGAAATCTATCACACATGTCTCTGTTGTGGATGACAGAGAGAGAGCAGTGTGGAGGAGCGTGTGGAGCAACCAGCTACCAGGATGAACCTATCCTCAAGGACAGAAGGCTGACCCTGGGCTCTTACTGAAGGGAGGTCTCTTAGATTGACAATATCCATCAAATTAAAAAGGAAGCAAAGGCAACAGTCACGACAGCAACAGCAAAAATCAGTTAGTGCCTGTACTATACCAAACATGTTTCACTGGGGCCACATTAGCTACAGTTCTGAGATTGCATTTGGGTAACAGGATGATGTTCTAAAACCTAGCAATTTCTTGTCCTTTATCTTCCTCTCATCTTTATAAAACTCTCTTTCTTGGTTGTCAGGTCATGGTATTTTGACTTTTTCCAAAGCAGGCTTTTTAAAATGGAGAAATCAATGTTTTCTTCAATTATTTAAGGAGAAATGTGTTTCCTGTTTCCTAACTTACTCCAAATTTGTTAGTGGTGTTTAAATACAGAAAAATCCAATTTGGAAATGGCCTTGGGAGGTCTTTAGTCCAATCTCCTGCTCAGGGCAGATTTAGCACTGAATTCAGACCACATTGTTCAGGACTTTGTCCAGTTGGGTCCTGAAAACCTTCCAGGAAAGGGTTTCCATTACTCCTCTCAGTAACCTAATTAAATACTTAATTATCTTCAGAGATTCTTTTTCTTTTGTCCTTGAATCCAGATAGGACCTTCCCTGTTCCAGTTTACATTTTCTTCCCACAATTAAAATCTTGCCTCCTTCTTCCAACCCCTCAACAATTTGTGTTAGGTCCTTCCTAACACATCTCTTCCTCGGGCTGGTCAAGCCCAAATCCTCTTGGTTTTCCCTATGGGTCAATTGCTCCAGTTCCTGACTCTTGGCAGAATCTTTCTACATATCCTTGACAAGGTTTATGTTCATCTTTCGTGTAGTTGGTGGTACAAAACTGGATACAAGTTTACATATGCTGTCTAATAGATACCATACAAAGGGGAATAACCAGTAGCAGGATTCTCATTAATTCAGTCCAGGATGTTGTTGGCCTTTTTTTCCTGTCAGGGCACACTGCTGGCTCATGTGGAGCATATTGCCAAGCAAGACCCCAGTCTTTTTCATCAGAGCTGCTATTAAAGTTGCTCAGCCTCCAGACTACCCCACTGCAGTGTGTTAGCTCATCCCAGGTTCAGCAGTTTGCATTTTTTTTTGTTTTTGAATTTCATGAAACTCCAGAAATAGAACCACATTAAATTAGACTCAGAACAAAGCATATCTTGTTCCTCACCCCACTCAAACAACCAGCAGAAGTGCTCAGAATGGAAAAGCAGAAATGGTTAGAATAGGACAACCACAGAATAAAACTGTGCAATTAAAACCAGGCAGAGACCTAGAGGCAATCTCTCAGTTTGATTTAGCAGTTCACAATTAAAGATTTAAAGCTCAAGTCGGCAACATTACAACCACAAACATTCTCTTTTCACAACCATGCCCTAAAGGTACGAAAAGTTCTTAAGTATGAGAAGATCCAAACTGTTTTTCTGTTTTTTCCATGGCATAATATGTAAGCAACTCTTAAAATTACCTGTGATATTCTCATGTCTCACGTACGGAAAATGAGTTTGTGAATAAATAAAAAAATGAATAAATATCTCACTGAATATATATATCTATCAGAATTTATCCCAGAGGTGAATCTCAAAAGCATTTTTAACATTACAAAGAACAGAAAAACCTAGAAAAATCACCTCAGCAGGCATAATTGAAACTGGTAAACTAACTGTACTGAGAGAAATGCCATTGCCAATATATAAAAGTAGGTAGTATAAAGAAAAAAAGAAAAAAGGATTTTTATATAGAATTAATCATCTCAGACTACCATGAGTTGGCCTGTTTTTGCAGCTATACTGGTCTCCCATGGCATCCAGTCTACTACTGTTTGGTTCTAGATTTTGCTTTTTATGAAAATACTGCACATAATGTCTTTGGTAAGCATTGTGTCTGAATTTTATGTATTTATCTGTGAAACAGGGACAATAATGTAACTTTATCTATTTCTTAATCATTACACACAGCAAATAATGAGTATTTTCAAAACCACTGAGAAATTACATAAAGGAAAAATAAACAGGAAGCATTTGGACAAAGCTATTGCACGAGGTAAAGATCAGAAGAAATAGTGGAAGGTCTTGAAGAGAATAAAACTATCAAATACCCCAGCCAAATTTCAGATTGCTTCACTGCCAGGGTGCCAATAATCTGCTGATAAACTGATTGTCACAGACACTCCTAAATAATTCAGAAAACAAACTCACAGTACCTAAATACAGTGTTGAAATAACACAATTGCCCTATGCAGAGCAGCTGAGGGAGCCAGACCTGCTTAGCCTGGAGGAAAGGAGATTCAGGAGTGACCTTATTGCTCTCTACAAGTGCCTGAAAGCAGGCTGGAGTCAGGGGGAGGTCATTCTCTTCTCCCAAGAGACCAGCAACAGGACAAGAGGATACAGCCTCAAGCTGTGCCAGTTTAGACTGGATATTATAAAAAAATTATTTACAGAAAGAGTGGTTCAGCATTGGCATGGGCATCCCAGGGATGTGGTTGAGTCACTGTCCCTGGAGGTGTTTAAAAAGAGACTTGATGGGGCACTCAGTGCCATGGTTTAGCTGGTAAGGTGATGTTAGGTCACAGGTTGGATTCTAAGATCTCAAAAGGTCTTTTCCAATCTAGTTTATACTGTGATTCTGTAATGTATGTGTTGTGGAGGCATGAATAATAGTATTTCCTCCCCAAGTGCAGTAATTCATTCTAAAAATGATGGTTTAG
>VZTT01003569.1:32128-44555 GCA_013400855.1 Buphagus erythrorhynchus
AGCCAAGGACTTCGAAGTTTCCCATGGTCTGCCAGTGAGCAGGTGTACAAGGAGCTGGGAAGAAGCATAGTCAGGACTGCTGGCTTGAACTGGCCAAAGGGATATCCATACGATGGAATGTTATGCCCAGTACATAAAATGGGAGAAGTAGGCTGGGATGAGCCAATTACTGCTCAGGGACAGGTTGTGCATTGGTCAGTGGGTGGTGAGCAATTGTTTTGTGCAGAACTTGTGCTTCTTGGGTTTTGTTTCTCTCCCTCTCTTGCATTATCATTATCATTATCATTATCATTATCATTATCATTATTATCATTATCATCATTATCATCATTATCATCATTATCATTATCATTATCATTATCATTATCATTATCATCATTATTATCATTATTATCACTATTATTATCATTATTATTTTTAATGTTGTTTTTATTCTTGTGCTCTCTTTGTTTCCATCATTAAACTGGACTTCTCTCAACTCCTTAGTTTTCACTAGTTGTTTTTAATTCTCCTGCCCATCCTAGCGAGTGGGAGAGGGTGAGTGAGTGGCTGCGTGGAACTCCGTTACTGGCTGGGGTTAAACCACGGCACATCCTGTCTTCTGCACGGTGCGAAAAGCTGTGCAGTGAGAAAATGGTGCAGCCAGCAGAGGGCAATGAAGGTCAGTTTTTAGAGAAGTTACATAAAACAATCTCAAAGTGGTCGAAATTGTAGGGCAAAAAGGTCAAACAAGAGCGTGTTGTGAACTGCTGCTGTACATCCATTTCTACTAATTACTATGAGACTCAAGTGAACCCTTGTGGCCATGTGATCTATAGACCTCCTTTTTAATGGCCACATTAAACAATGCAGTTCCTTATTTATGACAATGGAGTCAATAGTCATTTCAACAACGGGAAAAAAACCAATAAAAATTATACTCTTCTAAAATAGGACAAACAGCTTAAACCAATAGGCAATAAAACCACAGCTCCTCATATAAATTCTGTTTTATTGGTCTGTTCTGGACAGCAGTTGTTCTGTTTAAGTTGATAACAGGTCATTTTTCCAAAGACAATTAGGTGCTTGAATGAAAAAGAGAGAGGTCCAAAGAAGTCAGCTGTTGCTCAGATCAGACAAAAAAATATGCTTCTCTCAGTCAAACTCAAAGCTCTTTATTACAGGTCTTAATCCAATATGCTAGGAATAATGTGAATTTATAGTAATGAACAACCATTTTTGACTTGGCTGACATCTGCTAGGGATGTAACTTTTATCTAAGCAGTTGGGCAAGCCAAGAGAATGCAAGCTGTGTTATTTCCCTCTGACAATCTGGGCAACATCTTTTTGAACCTTATTGTGGCTCTAGGTGCCAAAATTTTTAAAACTGATCTCTTGACATTGCTACGCTAACCAAAGAACAGCTTAATAGCAGGAAATGCCTGGAGTGTTAGTGGGAAATTGTATTTATTTATTCTGTGCAAGATCCTAAGGGAGCCCTTCAGGAGTGGGACCCTGTTGCAGCTCTGCTGTGCTGCAGAGGAAAGCTCCTGTGTGCTGTGGACCTGGGTTTCACTGCTTGGCTATCCTAGGCGTGGCATTTGGCTTTCTGCACTGAGCCTCCCACCTCAAAAAAGGTTTAGTAATTCCTGAAATGTAAAGTGCTGTGACTGAAATGACTATATAAAAGCTAGGTTGTGTTTCAATACAGAATAGAAGTGAGAAAGCAGTACTGTTTTTATGAATTTTGTGAGTATTTATGAATGTTGTGAGTCCAAGAGAAAGATCCTGGACTGTTTAAGGGAAATGAATTATCTTTGCCTCTCAAACTTTCATCAGAATCTGGGAGCAATAGCAGTCCTGGTGAAATTTTTGTCTGACCACTCAGAGTAACAGAGTCTGGAAGTTTACCACAGGAGGCCAGGCAAAAAAAAAAAAAAAAAGAATACTCTTGTAAAAACGAAAAAAACCCCAAAAATAGAACCTTGCAGTGATGATGTGAGTTTTGAATAGTCACGAGAAAGAAGAGTAGTCCCAGTGGAAGAGGAGGGGTGAGCCACTCACCTTGTGTTTCCAGCAGAGGTTCCTGGGTGGGATGCAATTGGCTGGTGGTAAGTGCCCTAATGTTCCTAGCTATTAACAGTAATGATAATTACAACAAAAGCTCTCAGTGCCTATGTGTACTTATTTCAGAAAGAACACAGGACATGTTACACTGTGTGGGACACAATTAGGAGATGTTAATAAGTACCTGTTTGCATATGAGACAATTGCTGCTTCTGGGTTTTTATGATGTCTCATCAGCTGATATCCAGAAGTCTGGCTGGCGCCAGACCGGACGCCAGGTGGCACCTACCTGGAAAGATGGCAAATATTTGACTTGGTGCTGATGAGGTAGATTTCAGTCATGGCTCTCTGTCCTCATCAAGAGAATTGTGGCAGAGGTAGTGGGTGTGTTTGAACCCTGTCAAGTCTTCTTTCAATGGCTGCTGTGTTTTGCTTGTTCACTTGTCTGATCATTCTAATGCAACCAAGAAGTTATGTTCATGTGAGCACAACCGAAGTGCAACCAGAGGGGCTCTGCTCAGGGCTGGAGATGCTGTTCCCAGGGGCACAATATCCCCAGGAGGGTAAGAGCCAGCCCCCTTGCAGGAGGAATTGCTGGGGCTTCTTTTCAACAAATGGAGTCTCCTGCAGGTGTGCAGTGGAGGGCAGCCTGCCTGCACTCTCCCTCTGCTGGGGCTGACTTCTCTCCTGGGTCATGGGGGCCAGCTGAGGATTTCAGGGGGGCTGGGCTGCCCCAGTTTAGCTGCTGTGCAGTGTTTTAATGGAGTCAGTACACTGTAATGCAGCAGCACTTCTGCCAGGCTGACGTACTCTGCCAGTGCACATTAAATGAAATCAGTGAGCACAATAGTTGTAGGCAAGTCACAAATAAATTATATTCATAGGCTTTAAATATTTTATGTTTTTTTTCCCTGAGGCTAAGAGGGGTGGTAGTTCAGTCTCCTATGTCTGTCCCACAACACAGACTTTTACCCAGATACTCCTAACAATTTGAGGGCAGATTTTAGACCTTAAAGAAAAATGTCAGCATTCATTGTTACCTACTTAAGTGTGTAAAATAAAATCCCTATATCTTCAGCCATTAAATTAATCACTAGGTGGTTTTATTTCACTTTCCTGTGTTGAACTGTAGGAGAAAGAGGAAATTGCTGAAATATTTTTCTTTTTTCTTTTTTTCCTTTGTTTTGAAGTGTACATATATTAGAGTGAAATGAAAGCACTAATCAAGGAATAGCCAACCTTCCTTACTGTTCCTCTCCTCACACCCATTTTTTTTCCACAGCCAGACCAGCATCAGCTATTTGGAGGATGGAGTGGACCAGCAGCTCCCAGAAAGGTGGTTCATTGCCAGGGGAGTGTGTCAGTGGCCTCCTGGGACCCCTCCAGCAGGGTGTGGATGAGATGGAGGGCAGCTGAGCCCTGCATGGGCTCTGCATGGGTATCTATGCACAGCAGCACCCCAGCAGGGCTTTGTGGCTGGTCATATATCATCACCTTTGAGTTGCATGCAGATCAGATACTATAGCCAGGCAGTCCCTGTGCCCAGCTCTTCATAAGAGAGCCTGTAATAGTAAAGTAATGAATTCCTATGAGTTTATGACAAAAGTGCATATGTTGAAAGCATTGGGAAGCATACTCAGAAGAAAGTGACAGTTTGATGCCTTCCAAAAAGCAAGATTAAAACTTTTAAAACTTGTAACAGAATCACACATTCTTGAGGTTTATTTCTTTCTCTACCATTCCTGCTTTGGCCTGAGTGAATCACGCCCCATCCCTATTTTAGATGTGGAGAGTATTTTCTTGAATTCCTTTAAAACTGATCACTTAGCACTTACTTTCCCTCTGAAATACAGTATTAAGATTCTTTGCTCAAAAGAACTAGGTTATGCACTTTAAAGATAGGAGGAGAAAAATAACAGAATAAATAATAATAATAACAATAAAAAAATGGATTGTTGATTATTGTTGTATTCAAATACCTGAAAATGAAAGCTTAATTTATATTTCAAGCCATTTTGTGCCACTGCAGTCACAGTAAAAGGCATTTAATTGAATAAGGTAGAATAACAAAAATACTCAGAAAAACAATTGATCAGAGACATGAAAAAATTCTCTTTATTATGAAAAAATGAAGTTGAGAGTTGTGAAGAAAAACTTCTTAAGGGAACCGATTTGTTAACATTGGAAGTTTAACTTCTAGAATGTTTTCCATCTTTAAAGAACGAATGCTAACTGCTGTACAAGAATCAGCTACAGCATTTTTTACTGTTTTCAGCAAGAAAATTATATGGTTTGTAAGTGGAAAACAGCAAGACACAGAAAGGTAAAAATATTTTCTAACCATACCACAATAGGAGCTAAGAAATTAATTAGAGTTTTTTTAAACATGGCAATATTCATAGTCAAACATAATCAATTTATTTGCAGGTAACTGGAACTTGTTTGCGTAAAGAATTCCCTGTAACCTCCTACAGAAAGCAGCAATGCATACATTCTTTAAAATTAAACTGCATGCTCTTGGTTTAGGCTCATTATGTTTTGCAATGTACCTTTACATGGAGGAAGTTTTGTGCTTCTTAATGGTGAATTACAACAAGTCTTCTTAGCTGAGAGAAATTGCCCACTTTCTGCTGAAAAGGTCAAAAAACCCTGTAAATTTCCATGTTGATAAGAAAGCTGGAAAGGAAAAAATATTATACATGAGGTAATGCAAAATGCATGTTGCTGTGACAGGCTCTTAGCCAGAGCTCTTCTGAGCTGATCCTACCTTTTTTCTCCCCTGCTCACTCCTTTCCCATCATCTTTTTCTTCTTTCCCATTCTTCATTGCTCCAAACCTAAAGATGGCCAGATATGAAATGCTGGCAGTCATGACTCCTGAGCTTCAAAAGGATCTCTCATCAGCAGTGACAGAGGCTCTTTTGTGTCGCTTTTGGAAGTGGCTCTGGCTGTTTGAGCGCAGGCAGGGAGCTCCAGAGCTTCTCTTCACTCCAGCCTCTCAATGCACCATCTGGATGTCGGAGGGCTTTTTGTGTCTCTTTCCCCAAGGCTTCAGGCGAGGTAAGGCTGCAGTCAGTGCGATGGTCTGCAGGGAGACGTCATTCGAGATGAATGAATACAAAGAAATGGGCCTCTGCATCTCGGTCCATCTCCCCAAAAGGTACTTTTGGCCATGTGTTTTGCCACTCAGAGTAGTCTTAAAACTACAGGAAACATGCTAAACTTGTGCTGGGAATTCATCACCGAATGGATGCATCACCATGCCTACTGTAACAGAAAAACTGTGAAAAGCAAATTAAATAGAGGTAATGCTAAAATATTTAGTTTAATACCATTGTCATGGGTATCTGAGGTTCAGGAAATAGTACTGTGCTTTCTGAGAGGGGATTTTATAGGAACTGTCAGCTTGATTTCACAAGGCTTTGCTCTAATTTTTTGTGTCCTGCTCGGTGAAAATGCGAGTGCAAAATTCTGCTATACCGACAGGTCAGTTAACACCACTTAGCAAGGGGCAGACAATCTGTCAAGTGCAAGAGCCAGGGAGAGGTGACCCTTGTCTTTTGAGCAAGTGATACAAATTGGGTGAGAAGGCATCTTAAGAACAGCCACAGTCAGTCAAACCTCTGATCTGTTTAATTCAATACTTTGTGAGCTAAGGTGGCTAACAGGGAATGCTTAGCAAGAGGATAAAGCACAGTGTAAATACAGAAACTGTCTTTCTGTAATACAGCTCATGAGTTGGAAGAGAGAGAAGAGAGTCACTGAATGAGGCTGTGAAAATCCTCATGCATCTCTTGCAGCACAGAATTTTATATTGCCTGTGATTTACTCTTATGCAGAAAGATAGTGTTTATCAGTGGCTTTGCAAACAGCAAACCTTGCATTTACTTTGTCTCTTCTGCTTTCTGGCAGCTGAAGCTCAGCACACAGCTCTCTGGGGCCAGAGGCTCCCCGAGGCAGGTGCAGTGCCTTTCTGTGTGTCAGCAGCAGAGTGCCAGCTCTCCCTGGGGCTTTCACACACTCGTATTCACCGCTGCTTCTTCCACTTCACAGATCCAGGAGACCTTACCTCTGGTCAGTGGTTCACGGTATCCATGCCTCTCTAGATCATGTGACTGCAGTTTTCCTTTTGGATGTCAGCATAAGGGAGTTGACAACCCTTTGTAGTGACTTGGATTTGATTACTGATCACTAATAAAGCTGGGCATGCATTTTTGCAACAATAGAGAAAGAAAACTCTCCTGGGAAACTCTTATACCCTTCCTTGTGGATCTGAGGGATCTGTGAAACTGTAAAGCTGGTGACCACTTCAACTCCCCTGCTCAAAAAGAGGTATATAGGCATGGAAAGTTTCTTGCACAGTTTCTTGGGTTACTATTACATTATTTTCATGTGTGTTTCATGAGTGGAAGTATTTCTAGTATTTTAAGTACAGGGGAGCCTAAAAATGGTGTGCTGTGAATTACCTTTTAAAAATAGCTTTAGATGCCCTAAGAAAATGCTCCTGGAACTTTTGACCATTGGAAACAAAAGATCATACTGAGTCTAAACCAGCAGAACCTTTTTACACCTTGTGGCTAAAAGATTTTAATGGCACACAAAGGCACCACTGAAGGCAGAGCTGAGCAGTACAGCAAGGAGCAGGTTTGCTCTGTACAGTGCACTGTAGAGTGGGTACAAGATGGTGCAACTCTTCTGCCTTCCCTAGGCAGCACTCTAGCATATTAACATCTTTTATTCAGCATTTAACAAGACTGTTGCAGTGTCATGGCTGCATTTCTGGGCAATGCCATTCTGACACTACCTCAGGGTAGAAAAGCTTTAACTGTAACACAAATGTACCTTACAATAATGGAAAGTCCTTCTGCAAGACAGAGAGTAATGCGCTCCAAACACAGGAGTTCTGGTGGCCCCAAGCTGATATCTGCCAGAGCAGCCAGAAAGATGAATTCACAACAGCAACAATATTTTACAATAATTTACATGAAAACCCCTCAGAATAACAGAACTGGGGGTTACTTTAAAAACAGACGAGATTTCTTTTTTTCCTAGCACTAATAATACTGAAATATTTTGTGTAGGAATTTTATTGAAACTACATGTTTCCTGGAGAAAAAAAAACAACCCAGTTTTATCCCTTCCTTTTTCCCCCATTGCCATTTGGAGGAATCTCTTCTTCCTCAGGAGGCTTTACGCAAATCATAAAGTTGGTACATAAATAGAGGATATAGAAGGAATATTAATTTTCTTTCTGCTATATCTCACTGGCCAAAGTAATGGAGAGCTTTTCCCCACTGCTTTCACTGTGACAGATTTGTGGAGGCATGCAAAAACCAATGGAAGTGTGTTACCTTTATAGTGTAAGAGTGCTGAGGACCATTTTGAAAGGTGATTAAGGCCACAACCTCTGTTGTTCAGCAACACTTTGGAGCCAGGGAGTCTCTGTGTGACTCAGCTCTTCCCAGGTACATGCCTTGGCTGTCCTCCCACTCTGCAGCAATACCTGGTCATGTACCAGCCCCAGCAAGATGTCCCTGCTTATCCATGGGGTTCAGCCATGGGGACAGAGGCTGTGGGGCTGCCAAGGCATGTCATACACTCTCTGGACAAGTGAGGAGCCTGTTGGAGGGTAGGGATATGGGGAAGAGGGGTACTGCAGAACGCAGTAGCCTCACATTTTCCACAGTCTGAGTGTTACTGTAAGCAAAGGCTCAGGTGCATCATACACATGGCTCCAAGCATCAGAACCTCCTGAGAAGGCACTCCTCCCCCTACCTTCTTTTCTCTCAAAAAATATAGAAGGATTATTAACTAGCAGTGGATGTTGCCATGCAAGGGAATTTCAAATACTTACAAGATCTCTATGACCCAGACCAGTGTGGCCCAGCCCAGAGCTGTCTGGGAAAAACCATCTGTGGATGCCACTGCAAGGAGATGTGGAAGGGCCATGGGACACCAACAGGCAGTACCTTATGCATTTGCAAATAGCCTGAGGCAAAGCAGCCAAAACTATTTACTGCTTTTGCCTCCACATTGAGGGCATGGAGTGAAAGACTGGAGGCATGTAATATCTGATGCATGTAATATCTGATGCATATGATGCTCACCGCAGAGGAGCCAAGAGCTGGCTCTAGACCACCTTCCCTGTGGCCTAGGCAGCAGAGGGATATTCTGGGAACCAGCTACAATGGCTCATGTGATTGAGCTATTTGGACTACAGAGCAATGAGGTTTTCTTGATTCCCAGTTTTAATCCAGATTTGCAGGTCTTTACAACAGTGACCTACAGATCTCTACCAAAACTAATGCAATCCCTTCTGCTTTCAGGCAAAAGAGTAGTTTGGTAATCTACTACTGCAATCTTGCTCTTTATTATAGAAGTAATTACCCTGACCTAGCAACTCAGATGTCTTTTGTATTTACCCAAGTTTTGCACACTTGAATGGTAATGCAAACTCAGGCACAGAGATATAAACTATGAAGCCTCTGGTATTTTTTTTCAAACATCACATGTCATCTTGCTGTCTGCTTTTGCTCTAATTTGTGGGACTCCTTATGTGAGAACATGGGCTTGGAGATTTTTGCCTCAGGTCTCTTGTGGTATGTTTAATTCGTCATTGTGTTCACAATGACAGAGCCCCTTTCAAGATTCAGTCTGAACTGGTGATTTTTTTTGCCTGTAATATTCCAGTTGCTTTGTAAAGGCTGACTTCAAGTGAGGTGAGTATTTGTCCTCAGTTCCTAGGAATTATTAACAGGGTTCCTCATGTGTCAGCCACAAAATTACATGATTAGATTCAAATATGGAAGAAGTCCTTTTCCAGGTCACGTGATAAAACCCACATCTCTACAGGCATGAAGGAGCCCAGGGACATGATGGCAGGCATGAGAACCCCATAACCCAGTCAGGGAAAGGGACATGGTCTCTGCCAGGGCTGTCTCTACAGTGCCTTTGTCCCCAGTGTGCCAGTACTGATGATGCTGCTCCCCAGAGCACTCTTTGGACTGAGGGGGACACTGCCTGGGGACATAGGATGTATTACAGGAGGCAGGGGAAGAGTATTTTGGGATCATTCAAGATTTACTATGGAAGGTTTGGGGGAGGGAAACAGGCATAAACTCAGGTTGGGGAGGAAGAAATGTCTGGGAAAGTAGAGTCAAGGCTGGCTGTAGGTAAACAGGCTGATGGTCATTGGCTTTTCTGGACATCCCCTGTCCCTGGCCAGCTCACTGTGTCCTACCTTCTTATTAACTCAATTTCTAGCTGTCTTCCCTTGTGAGGGGACTGCCTGCTGTGTGCATGTGTGTTGGGAGGTCTGCATGACAGTGGCTGGAGCTGGACAATGGTCAATTGAACCACATAACTATGGTGCCAACAGTCACACTGAGTGAGAGTGTACAGTGTTTAATAGCTAGCAGATATCAAACTGGTCTTGCCAGTAAGTTAAATAACTGTCTTGGGAGCCAGATATCAGCCTTTTTTTCCCAATCTTCTTTTAAAAGTAATTCTCACATGCAGTACTGTACTCAACTTGCTGCAGTATAATCTCATAATCAACTCTCTATTACTACAAATAGGTTGAAAATATGTTCATTTGACAAACAGTGTTGTATTAAAAAGCTGCCTTTGAATCTTTCTGACTCTCCCCTGCTTTGAAGGCATCTGCTGCTAGCAAATAAAATGTGAAACCTTTCTTTGACACTTATTCTGATGTCTACACTGTTTTAGTGTTTCAACTGGCTTTCCTGCATTTTCACTGCCTGTTTGGTCCTGGCAATAGGTGTTGATCAGCCATCAGTTGAACCCTAAGTGTGATAGTTGATACACACACAGTGACAAGCATTGCTTAACTTCTGCATGAGACTAAAGGCATGTCTAGCTGGCTTGCACTAAATCTTTTTAAGAATGTAGCTCCTCAGAAAATGCCTTTTCTTGCCTACTAGCTTTTCTTGGTGGAGCAGGTCCAGGATAAAACACATAATTAAAACTTGTCATGCCTCAATCACTTCAGGGCAAATAATCCAGATAAGTATTTTGGTTTTACTAGTGGATAAGTGGGTAAATTTGGTATTTCCTGTGACATAATCCAAATTTATGGAAGCAGACTTACTTGTGTGCCAGATCATGAACAAGGTGCAGTCACTTTGGTGCCACAGCTTTTCTTGAAGATGATTTATATCAGACTTATAAACATAACACATTATCACATCAAAAGATGTCTAATATCTATTCTTGGAAATGAACAAGAGTGATGAGATAAGGACTGTAATAAAACATCACAGTNTGAAACAATATCCTGTGGTATTGACCTGTCATAACCAAATGGAAAAACTAAAAAGACTTAACTGCAGAAAACTTTTATCTAAGAAAGGTACATGATAGATGGATCCCAAAACAGGTGTGGGAGTTAAAACACAGACAGACCTAAAAAGAGAACTGTTATTGTGTAGTTAAAATCAAATCAAGCATAACTGTAATTCAAGAGAATTGACTCATTTCAAGGCAGACATGGGTTATGCAAATAATCCTGGCCAACATAATTTCTGAAACTATCAGACTCTATCCAACTCGTGATAAGGCAGCACTGAAAGAGCAAAATTGCTTTCATTTATTTAACTATTAGCTGATACAGGAGTTTATCCTCACCAGAGAGTGTTTTCAACTTGGTACATGCACAAAACCTCTCTTGGAAGACGACTGTTAGCATTTAACTTGCTGCTCAGCGCATGAAGCAGTCTTTGTCATTCTCCACCGTGCAACATTTTATGGAATGGCAAATTACTTATGCTGTCAGATTTCTATGTTATTGTTCATTTGGTGGTTCCATAGGAAGGGCCCAAATACAGACTAAAGTTTTCTGTATTTTTCCCATGTTTCCTAGTACTTGACTTTGCTGTATTTGTAATATTTTGAGGTGATCATATCTATGTGAACATGCCAGGGGTACCGGGTTCCAGCAGATATCCTTTCTCAGGCTGCATTCAAGACAATTCCAGCTATGTCCAAATTAACTTTTACTATACAATATACAGCTGTGTACAACCTACCTGTAATGTCAAACTATAAGCCTGAAGAACTGATTCTTATGATTGAGAGAAAACTATTACTGAGTTTAGTGAAATAGAAATTTATTGTGGAAATTATTTGCTAGGTGTGCACCACAGATATGAACACTTTACAAAACAAGAAGAGTCAAAAGTGGTTAAAAACTTTGTAGTGTTGGCTTGGTGATTCATCTTCATGGAAAAGCTGAGAACTTGGTGAAGATTGCATTGTTTGTGGTATCTTTTCTGACCTTCTGCAAATAAGAACCTGCCTTGCTAGAATGGCATCTCTATTATTTCCTGTAATATTATCCCCATTCAAATCTTAAATTTTTTTTCTCTGCAACTGTGAGCCATGAAACTAAAGTGGCAATCAAAGAAGAAGTTGAAATTACTCTTCAGGCTTTCCATGTTAAGATGTTACTCTCAGAATTTATAGTAAAAAAATGAATCCCACCCCTGCAAATTGTTACCTATTTTTTTCCCAGATATTTTAAAAACATCACTGAATCTTCTGTTTAGATATTGGATGTCATCCATTGACAAGCAGGAAAAACTCCAGTGTAGAATGCTAGCTCAGTCTCTAATTCCTCCTTCAGAGCTCTCACAAAGTATGTTGCCTTATGTTTAAAGGAATAAATTGGAGTTTTGTCTGAATAAAGACTTCATTGGAGTAAAGGCTTCATCTGAGGACTTTAGTCCTAAAATTAGAAGCATCTGTTCTGATGTAAAGGTAATATGATTACTGAAGCAAACTTTGATGACCAAAATTTTTAGGACTGAAATAAAATTAGTGTTAAATAAATTTGGTTTGCTGCCCAGGGTATAGTTAAGCAATCAGATTTCAAATGATTGGTCTCAACCTTTATTCAGCTTGAAAAATTGGGGGAATTTAAAGGCTAACAGCTTTAAACTAAAACATAAGTTTATACTATTGATCATTACAAATGAATTGAGTAAATACAAAAGATTTTGGTATTTGAAATTGTGCTAAATATTATAGTATTTTTCAGAAGTTCAGGGGTATGAGTGTTTCAAGTTCCTATATTATATAGTTCAGAAAAAGCAGGTACAATCAGGTTAGTCTGCTCAGTACTACATCTTGAACAATATGTGATGTATTTCTGTAACAAAATAATTTTCAGAATATGTTCTTAAGTATTTTTGTACCATCAATATTTGAGAGATAAGTATTTTTTATTATTAAGATATTTTATTGTGACAGTGTTAAAAATCCTTTATTAGATTGGTCCTTGCTACATCAGCTCTTTGGTTGTCTGTCTAGTAAGCCAAGAGGGAAAACAGTCCAAAAATATTCAAAAGGACAAATATACTAAG
>VZTT01003569.1:44600-58681 GCA_013400855.1 Buphagus erythrorhynchus
AAGGTGTAGTGGCAATGAGATCTTGGGTGAAAGAGAAACTAGTCTGTACCATGAGAGATGTCTGTGGTTAATATGATGAAAATAGTAATCTCATTTGGAAAAAAAAATAAGAACTAATGCCAGTGAAGACAGGAATTTAGAATTGTGGCTGGACGGTGCTGTTCACAGTGGATTCTTGCTGGGAGATTTCAAATATGTGGATAGAGGCAGTGATTCCTGCAGATGAACTTTCACTGAAACTATTTTTAATTCCATAAAATTGTTCTGTAGTCACTTGTGAGAGGCGTGTCTCCAGATGCTTGTCAGAAGATCCCAAGTGGCTTTCTCTCTGGCTTTGCTCAATCAACAATTATGACTTTATATCTGATTTTATTTGCCCTTTTTAAACATACAGGTCCTGAATGATGTTCAGTCTATTGTCTCTGAAGTAATGTCTCATTAAGTAGTGAGCCAAGGTACACATGGTGCTCACTACCATGTGTTTTATATGTTTGCAGCATTTAAATATTTGTTCCTTTAGTCTCTGTCCTGAAGATATTTCCCATCAAATTCAGGACTGTCTTAGTCAAGCTGGGATGAGCGTGGCCATAGGTTAATGACTATGTAAAATTTGATTCATTTCTTATTAGATAGTATGTCAGATTAGATGAGTAAGTGCATTATCCTCACAATTTTGTGATTTTTTTTAAATAATAGAGAGCAATATTGTTGGTGGAACTGTGAGAAAGGATCTGGGAAATAGAATTGTTCCTATATAGTTCAGTGCACACTACCAGTCCCAACAAACAGAAAATGTAAATCTGCTGCATACCCACTGCATAGCCCAGACATTTACCCTTGACAAAGTCCAGTTCCATTTCATATATATATATATATATACACATCTATCGCTCATCCTGACTCCTGACACTAGTCCTGATGAACCTTTGGCTCATTGCTGGGCAGATGCCTGAGCTGGTGGGCTTGGCTAGAATCAGTGCTAGTCATTGCTGGGTTTCTGCTATGTGGGTATTCTCCCTCTACTGCTTTATAGGGCCAAGCCAGGCCTGTTCCCTGTAGGAACAGACCTAGGGTGCCCAAATACTTTGGCACTTGGTGAGAGGTGCTCACCTACCATCCTGCCCTGCTGAGGAGGAAGCTCAACTTCTGCATTGCACATGAGTTTGTAGGCACAGAGAGTGGGAGCTGTCAGAGTGTGGGTCAGGAGGTTAATGGTCTGGATGGCCCAGAGGTCAGGGCTCAGCCTGACTAGTCTAGGCACAAGCCCATCTTAACTGGTAAACAGAGTTCCCTCCACTGTCACTTTTATTTATATTTGGGCAAATTCTGCAAAGCATTCTAAACTAGCATTTTATACTTGCCTCTGGGAAGATGTTGAAAGCTTTCAGCTCCCATTAAACTCATGCTTTGCATAGGTATGGGTAAACCTTTAGTGCACTTTTCACTTCTCCAGTCTCAAGACAACAGGGAATAAATTTTCTCTGTTCTATAAAAGTATGTTTTCTTATGCCCTGTGTAGGGCCTGGGACCTGAGTATGATCCAGAGTGGCAGGTGTGAGTGAGTGCAGCAGCCTTCCTGCTTTGCACCTCGGTTTCCTTGAGGAAGAAGCCCTGATACAGTGACCAGACCCAGGCTTCATGCCTGAGGCAACAGGGGTTGGGACTGCAAAGAACACGACCATCCATGCCTGCTCACCCAGCAGTCCTTTCTGGCACTTTACAGCTGAATGGCACAATAATTGCATTTTCCATCTGCGCCTTTGTCCCTACCTGTGACCAACATGCTCTTCCTGAGTCCTGGAGATAACTTCACAGTTTAACCTACCTTAATGCAGCTTTCTCCAGGAGGCACTGAAATTCATATCCACTCTTCACATCTTGTATTCTCAGTGATTCCCCCATGGTTCCTGGCTTAGGGCAACAAGAACAAGTCTACAGAACCTGTGTAGCTACAGAACCTACAGAACCTGTGTAGCTGTGTTCTGGTATAGCCAGCATAAATTGCTGTTTTGCCATCAGTGGACATGTTTGGACATGAAAGCATTAAATCTATGAGAGAAAAACTTTGAGAAGGCCGTTTGTGTCTTTTGCATTAATCATCATTGCCACCCACACTTTAAAAAATATTCCCGAAAATTCTGTGTCAGATAACATCATATGTAATTAAGATATATATTCCTTAGCTCTGAGTATAAATAAAGAGCAATGTATTTACAAAATATTATGATTGCCAGTTATAATTTAATTGCCAGTCATGATTTATTAAATTATTTTGTCACTATAAAGTACTAGTAAGGCAATGAACAAGAAAAAACGGTTTTTCTTTAACTGCAATCTCCTATTATTCCAGAAAGCTTTTAAGCATAGAAGAGAGAATTTCATCATCTTAAGTGCTCTTGAAAGACAATTTTTGCACATGTGAAAAAACAGGGCAGAGTGTAGCGACAGACTGGATTATTTTGATGAAATGTCGCAGAAGTTGCCAACAGAGTGATAAATGTTCTGTGATACTGAACAGACTATTTGCCTTTTGCCTTTTGTTTTCCCTTCTCTTCTTTCTACTTGGACTATTATTCTGTTTAATTGGCATTTGGAATGAAAACAGAAAAGTAGATAATTTACAAAAGAAATTAAAAATTACTATCCAATTAAAAATTCGTCTCTGATTCCAAATTTCTAAAAGAACCCACCCAACAATTTAGGTCTAAACAATACTTCAAACTATGTCAACCAAATTTTAAAATTCACAGGTATTTATGCGGTTCCCAGGTAAATGAAAATATCTCTCAATTCAAAACAAAGGCAAAGTATTTAACTGGTTTGCCTAACCTCATAAACCCTAAGGAAGTCTGTGCTGCACTTCTCTGAGTATTATATTGTTCCATATGCTGTCACAACTCTCTCTGGGGAGATGCACATTTCCTGTATCCCCCAGCAGGGAAGAAGGAAAGCTAACCCTTCGAATGGGAGTGATAATTACAAATCCTACATTCCACTACCAAGAGCACAGAAGACTAAAGAGAAATTTCACGTGCTGAGTTCTTTTACCTTGGCTCAGTAGTAATGCTGTTTAATGATACTCCCTGCTCCCTCAGTTAGCTCTTTATAATAGTGTATAAAATGAGAAACTAGGCAAAACTGAAAGTCACATGTGACAAAAAAGAATTTAACACCCAACAGTTTCATGTTTTAGGCCTTTTCCTCTCTGTTATGAGAGACAAATCAGTTGTGCGCAACAGATTCACACTCTGTTAACTTTTGTGCCTACAGATGACATCAAGGTAATAATTTTGAATCATGTAGGACATAAGGAACCTAATTCTCCATTTGAGATCTTTTTCAGAGGTGAAGGTAGGTATGGGGTGGTATTTTTTCTGATTTTTCTAAGACAGATTCTCCTTTCTCCAGACATAGCTCCCTGCTTTTCTGCTTGTTCAGCTGATCTGAATCTTATAGATTTTTGATGAAGTGTCTATTCAAATAGGAAGCGTTCTTGCTTAGGTTTTATTTTATAGCTTTGTATTTGTGCCTTTTAATTTTTGACCTATTAAAATTTCTTGGAGTACATAGCTGCCTGCAAGTAGATACACTATCTAGTCCAACCACAGTGTGCTTTCACAAGAAATACTTTAAAGCTGTTTATGCAATATCCTTGCATACTATCATTTAATTATCTTATCTTTTGATGTGTATTAATAAGTTAGAAGATGCTGAGTAAATAATTTCACCCCCTTGAAGTGCCTGACTTATTTCCATTCTGCAGCTGGAAATCACCAGAGCATAAAAAAACAAGCACTTCAATTACAGTGTAGCAGTACTTAAAATATAAATCTGTGTGAGCAAGAAATGTATTTCCTGCATATCCTTGGTGCAGTTGAGGTCGTGGGGCTCTCTCAAAGTGCTAGCAGCAGTGTGCTGGTTAGATACACAGTGTGATGTGCAGAGGACATACCTATCCCCATAGGCCCACATCCTCTTTATTTTTTAGAACAATGACATCTTGAACAAAGAAAGCAAAGTTCAGCAGCACATTTCTAGGGTAAATAAAGGCTTTTAGTTTAATAACAGCAACACTATTAAATCAGGAAGTATGCTTTAAATGTATATTCTAGTTATAAGTTGTAATAGGTGAATTTTTCTTGCATCTGCACTACTGTTAAGATTTTTGTTTTAGAGGTCTCTGCATGTTTGTTACAGCTTAAGAAGTGGAAGTAAACCTATTACAGCAGCCTGATCTGGCCTCCTTTGCTGTCTATGATAGGACTTTCATTGCCTTCAGTGGGAGCTGGATCATGCACTTAATGCCATGGTCATTTGCCCTGAGAGGCTCACTTAAGAGCTCTTCGGTCACCTTTCTGGAAGCTTTCAAGCTGTTGAGTCTAAGAATTGGCAAGAGGTTTGAAACTGAAAAAAATCCTGGCATCAGACACCTGGCAGCATCATTAATCACTGGTGGGAAAAAAAAGAGATTTGGACACAGTGCCAAATCCTCGTTTGGCTCCATCACATTTTTATATAATGCATGTGCATAATGCCTTATCAAAGCATAGAACTCAGCTTTCCTTCAATATGTAGACATAAAATGCTCCAAGCACTAAGAAACAAATAGCAGCATGAGTCCTCTTAAGTGCCAAATTATTTTTTTTTTGTTTCCTTCCATAGCAATTCTAAAACACATTACAGGCTGTTGCTGTTATGTGGGGAACAGTTCTGCTTGGGCCACAAAAGCATGTCTGCCTCTAGTATCTCTCTTCTGTGATAATTGCCACAGTATTGCAGCTTTCTTCTGCAGTGACAGGAAATGAAATTCAAATTTTGCCTTTCTGCTTAGCCCACATAGATATTTACCCAGAGATGTTAAGAAAATACTCTGCAATTATGCTAGCCGAGAGTCTATTATCCCTTCAAATCCATGGTCTGCACAGAAGGGAAATCTGAAAGGACTATTTCAGTCATTTAGGGTGTATGTTTCTCTGGCACACTCATAATCTGAGCAAAGCCATTATTTGGAAGTCAGTTGCACTCAATCATTTTGCCTGCTAATGAGGAGTTACTGAATCCTCCAAGCATTAATCCTATTTAGGAAAACACAAAGGCAATCTGTACCTTGTATCAAGCAATTATGATTGCATTGAGCTTGAGGAATTCAGTTATTTGTTGGAGGTTATTTTTCCCACAACAGACCCTGTAAATAGAATTACCAAGCCTTTCAAATGTTAATTTGTTAAGAAAAATATAATGGCTAATAAAGACAATTAAGTTTGTATTGTAAATACTGGACTGCAGGACTAAAGCTGCCATGGCTTGTGAAGAAAGCGTGGCACAACTCTATGGAACTGCTAAGTCTAGAAACTATCTTCTTAACTGAATAAAGAACATGTAGGTATTAACATCAGCCACAAAAATATGTTTCATGCAAGGTAAATGTAACACAGGGTCAAAGAAAATGTGGCTTGATAGGAGCATTTCTTTCATACAATGGTAGTTAAGCAGGGCATACTGAAGATCTGAGACTGCAACTTGAAAAATATGCACAAAACATTGAGCCAGCATGCAGCTGGATAAATACATCATGCAGTGGGTGAGCAACAGCTCACAGCTACAGTGCCAAGAGTCATAGTAAATGTGGTTACATCAGGCTGGTGGCTGGTCACTAGTGGGGTTCCATAGGGCTCCATTTCAGGTCCAGAGCCCTTCAATATATTCATAAGGGACTTGGATGCAGGAATGGAAGGTAAGTCTGCCAAAGACACTGATTTGGGAGGAGCTGCTGACTCCTTTAAAGGCAGAGAGGCCCTGCAGGGAGACCCCGACAAGTTAGAGGGCTGAGTAATCACCAATCATATCAAGTTTAACAACAAGTGCTGGATTCTGCATCTAGCATGGGGCAGCCCTGGATGTATGGACAGACTGGGGAATGAGAGGCAGGAGAACAGTGCCACAAAAAGAGATCTGGGGGTCATCATCAGTGGCAAGTTGATCATGAGCCAGCAGTGCCCTGGCAGCCAGGAGGGCCAGCCCTGTCCTGGGGGGCATCAGGGACAGCATCACAGCCAGACAAGGGAGGGGATTGTCCTGCTCTGCTCTGAGCTGGGGCAGCCTCACCTCGAGTGATGTCTCCAGGTTTGGGTGTCACAATATAAGCAAGATATAAAATTATTAGAGAGGAAGGCCACAAAGATGCTGAAGGGGCCTTGAGGNGCCACAAAGATGCTGAAGGGCCTTGAGGGGTAGCCATATGAGGAGCAGCTGAGGCCACTTGGTCTGTTCTCTGGAGGAGACTGAAGGGAGACCTTATTACATTCTACAACTTCCTACTGAGGGGAAGAGGAGGAGCAGACCCTGATCTCTTCTTCTGGTGACCAGTGACAGGACCCAAAGGAATGGCCTGAAATTGTGCCAGGGGAGGTTTAGGTTGGATATCAGGCAATAGTTCTTCACCCAGAGGGTGTTTGGGCACTGGAGCAGACTCCCCAGGGAAGTGGTCACAGCATCAGCCTGATGGAACTCAAGAGGTGTTTGGACAATGCTCTCAGGCACATGGTGTGACTCTTGAGGTTTCCTGTACAGAACAAGAGTTGAACTTCAATGATCCCTGTAGGTCCCTCCCAACTCAGCATATTCTATGACTGCATGATTCTGTGATCAGTAATATGGCACTGCTGGAAAAAAATCCCATAACTCAGAGCATTGTATAAATAAAAGATTGGAGATGTAACTCTTTACAACGTGCTCTTTCTGCCTCAGCAAGAACCCAGCTATGCCTATTTGCACCAAAAATTTTGAAAAAGAAGGTGCACAATTTTTAGGTCTGAGTTCAGGGATGTCAAAGTATGTTTTGAGAGGAAAAAACTGACAGGTCTTTTTCCTCTTTAAAAAAAAAAGAAAGACATGATTGTAGATTGTGGTTTATTCCATTTTAATATTTTTTGTTCAGAAGACAAATATTGTTTATAAAATTGAGAAGCAGAGGAAAAATGTAATAGGGTATGTATAAATCATGGAGTCCTTGATGTCTGCAAGTTTACCCTCATATTCATAACTTGTCTGGTCCCAGCTATGTTGCTATAGAAGTTGTTTACAGAGTGCAAAACAGGACAGATTTCCAGTGTTCGGTGCTTCCGCTTCATCCAGAAATACTGTGAGAAAAGCGCTGCTGTTTCAGCACTTCCTCTTTCAATCTCACTTGGAACAGGAGCTCAGGAAAGTGGACAGAGGAAAAGTCAGCAAGAGAAGGGCTCTGTCACAGCTGGAGAGAGCAGGAGACAGGCACTTGAGAGGAAAACAGTGCAATCTGTGGTAAGAATATCAGCTCAGTGCCTGTCCTTCAGACAGACAAGTTGAGTTCAAGTGAACCTCATTCCCTTCTGGCCATCCTTACTCCCTGCTGCCTTACTCCCTAAGTGAGACCATTATAGGACAGTGAGATCAGGAAAGAGTCATTGGAAACTCTAAAAGCCTGGAGCTTGTCCTGTAATCTCATGTGTCTTCACTATTGGTTTGTGTTAGCAGAAGAAACAGCAGGCTCAGTAGGTTCCTCAAGCAAAAACCACAAACGTGTTTTGAAAATTCAGCCAAATGTGAAAGGTGCTCTACAAATTAATCAGATATAATAATTCATCTTTTTTTTTTTTTTTTTGGCTTCCACAGAGATCTAAGATATTTTTGAAGCTCTCTAGCCTTTTTCAAGGCCAGATTTATATCTAGACAAAGCAGAGCAGAAATATTGGCAATGCAGCAAGTACTTATTTCCAACATGAGAAAAATCAGCTTCCTCCAGGTTGTGACAGACCTCAAACTGCTCTTCTTGAGCATGAGCATAGGAAGAGGTGAAAAGGGCTACATATGTGTCATGAAGCCACTTTACTGACAAATAAGAAATTGAGAAAAAACTGCTGTTGGATCCAGTTGTCCTTAGTAGGAAGCAGAGATATGTGCCTGGGATGTGACTCCCCTCTTACCAAGAGATCGCTGACTCCATGGCTGAGCTCTTTATTTCCAATTACTGTTCCAGGTAGCTCACATGCACAACTCCCACTGCCTGGTTTTTTTCTAATTTGCTTTCACAGATGCTTGCTCACTGACTTCCAAGGAGACAAAGAAGGGTCCACTTTATCCAACCCCCCACCTGCAGAAGGGCACAGCTCTAAATGTTACTGAGACCCCATCCTGGGGTTCACACTGATGATCCCAGCAGTGCAGCAGGAGCAGACCTTTCTCAGGGTTGTTTGTGTTTTCACAGCTGTGCTCACCTTCATGCTCATCTCTGTGGGAAGGACACCTGAGCTTAGTGAATGTAAAAGTCCAGCATGAGGAAGGAAATTACTTGGGTCTTTCCACTTTTCCAAGAGCAGAACCAACCCCACAGGAATCGCTCAAATTGAGTATGGGTAGCACACTTTAATTCTGTAAAACTCGAATTTGCTACAATAAAACATCCACCAGTAATAATAATTTTTAATCTCCTTCCCTGTCTATATTCTGAGGCAGATCCCCGTGTTGCTTGTGTTCACATTTTACTCATTAAATAATGTATTCTTAGTGATGCTGTCACTTGTTCACAGTGGTAGAATATTTTGATTAAAGATCATATGTAAATGTTCTGGGATGGGAATTTGAAATGTGTGTGTGTATGTGTGTGTGTGTGTGTGTAAGTCTGCATCTCCTATTTTTTCTGACCTCCGGAGAGGATATAATACTGGGCTGGGAGGTAATATCTATTCTGCCACTAAAACAATACAAGGAAAAAATCTGAAAATACTGAACTTTCAGAACTGTTAAAAAAGCATACCTTTGTGTGCCAGTTTTTTTACAAATATGCGTGTAAAACCTTTTATATAGATAATTACAGTAACTAAATATCCATATTTTAAATTCAAATTTAATAATTTTCAGGGGTGGCAGATCAACTTTAATTTGAAAATCAAGTAAGACTGTATGGAACTTATTCAGAAAGAACAATAAAAAAACAAATGTCAAGAAGATGTATGTTATAAAAACAAGATAGACAGCACAGTTAAGAAGTTAAAAATAAAAAGGCTATATCAAAAAAAATATTTGAGGCAGTGATTGGATGGTCTGAATTTTGTGAGATAAGGTCTTTCAAATTCTGCATGACCTCAGATGTGAGTGCAGAAGCATTTCTGTTTTGGCACTGGAATCACAGGAGATGTGGTCTCAGATGATGGAATTGATAATTAAATTTGTGCCAGGAAGCTATACCTTTTAATGACTTTGCAGTTCCTCTGACATTATTAAAAAAATAAAAACAAAAAAATCATGTTTATTATGGAAGTGATTGAGGATGACCAGGAACAGAGCCAAGCTGTAGTATTCACCCTGTCAAGAGAGAGTTCGTAGGCTGAAGAAAGTTAACTGAGAAAAAATAACACCAAGAGCCATCTTTGTCACCATGTGAGGGGCAGGAGCTGCCAGCACTCCCTAGATGGAGAGCAGGGATGTTCCCTCGTTAGCACAGTGATTAACAAGACCTGCTCAGCCAGTGCTGTAGGAGGGTCTGTGGGCATGGTCTGCTGAGGCCAGTGAGAAACCATGCAGAAAAGAAGGAGCTGTGAGCCCTTTCCTCTTGCCTGCCTCTCTCTCACTCTGAGCTGGAGGGAGAAGGACTTTTCTAGTTGTGAGCCACAGCTGGAGGTTCTCTGTCAAAGCTAAGGGCCCCATGTCATGGCTTTTGAGGGAATCTGGCCTTGCTTTTTTCATCCTGTTTGAGGGTGGGGTGAGTACAGACAATATGACTCTGCAGCACAGTAATGTTTAGGGTACCTGATGAAATGGAAATCCTGGCATTCAGTAATTCTTTTTAAGTTGAGGAATTACAACCTACACATTTATACATCCCAGAAAAGCCTTACCTTAGAAGAATGATACTCTCTGTCCCCACTGCTGAAATTGGGTTTTAAGCTAAAAGGAGAGAGTCACAGCAGTCTTTCTCTAGCTAGAAGTATTTCTTAGAAGGTGATGGCTTTCCTGACATTTTTTGAGCATCTACATCAGCTTCATGGGCAGTGCACTTGATAAGACCACGGTGATCCCTTGCCACAGCTGTTTGTGTGTTTAGAGGAACATTTGGATCTTGGAGCTGGGTGCCAGGGCAGACTCAGGTGACTGATTGTCTTAAAACCAAGGTGCTCTGGAGGATGATCAACAGCAAATCTTTTAGGCAGATGGGAAAACTTAAAATTAAATTTAAAAAACCCCAAAACCTCAACAGCAAATGCTTAACTAAAACACATCAAAATTATGGGAATTGTTTCAACACAGGAATGTTTTCTTAGATCAGGGCCTCCAAGATTTTACAGGCAAGATCTTAACACTTCAGGCAAACTTTCCCCTAAGAGTCAGTAATCAGCAATCACTACACACAATCTATTTTTCTAATAAAGTCTTTATTTGTATTCATATGAAAGAAGCAAATTGTTGGACCGTGCACAGTGTTATTTTTAAGAGGGTGAAATGGGGAAACAATGGTGTATGCTACAAAGGGTAATGCAAATAGATTCTGAGACAATTCCTGGAATTTCTGGCTTATGAAGTGTTTGCAAAAACTGAGTTACAAATAACTGCTAGAATGGATACTGAAAATCACTATTTTGTTACTGGTGATTCTAAGAAAGAGAGGAACTACTGTGGAGGGTTTCTTTCTAGTCTGATATAGTCTCAGTAAATCAGAATATGATGACAGCCCCTAAAGGGGAAGTGGTCACTTCTTAAAATTGCCAGATTTTTAGGTTCCTTTTTACAGTAAGCTCCTTCTAGCAATCTTACAATCACAGAATAGAAGTGTGATCTGCTTTTTTTCTTTTTTCTTGTTTTTTTCTTCTCTCCAGAATGAATTGACCACAAATGCTTAACATTCTTGTTTTACTTTCATTGCTGATGTTGGAGAAGAAAAGATAAGCACATATATTAAACTTTTTCTAAGGCACATATAACGGCACTGAGAATATTTGCAGAGCAGAGTCATTATTTGGCTCCAAGTGCCAAAAGAATATTTATTCAGCCTTTGTGCATAATAAAATCTAAAGAGGGGCAAGTGACATTTCAAACGGTAAGACTGCTTCCTCTCCCAAATTTCTGCTTTTAATTAACTAAAACTCAATGTGAAAGTTTCTTTCATTCCTTTCTCCCCCCACTCTCCTGTCAGTCTGGGAGCCTTAAATGCTGTACCCGCTCTGAGGAAGAAGCTGTTTGTCATCAGGCTTTGTGGAGTGCTGCCATTGTGTCTAGTAACACTGGCATATTTATCACACTAGGCAAATTGTGTCTGTCATCACTGGATGGTGTTCACCTTCATTTTAATTTGTTCTTTCCACTTAGCTCTAAATAAACAAATCAGCAATTTTATGATGTCTGCTTTTCTTGTTAAGACAGAAACGACCCAATTGGCACATCAGTAGAAATCCCTGGGACACCTTTTCTAAACATACCTCTGTTTATCACAGGAATTACCACATTTCCAAGAAGAAATTTTTCCCAAATTTCTTTCAGAAAGTTTTGTCTAGTTGGCTTTACTGACCCAAAACATTTACTGAAACAGAAAGGCAGAAGATCCTTTTAATTGCATGTCATTTATGTCTAAGTTTGCTTGTGGTTTTCCAGTGTAATCACTAACTGAGAAGGTAAGATTTACAGTCCCAAAAGTAATGGAAATAACATTTACTACGCGTGGGCTAAATTGTTTCCACTCTCAGATGTGCTGCCTGAGTTTCCTCTACTGCCTTTCCATCAATATTTCGTTAGATGTTTCTTAGAGGTGAGACACACCAGTTCAGTTCACACCGTGCAGGACAGGACCCACCTTACACTGTTTAGTGAAGATACAGCTGCTAAACATTTGCCTGCATTTTTTTTTCTCTTGGGACGGAGGAGGAAAAAGATCTTCCACAATTCAAGAAGGAAAAAATAATGGGGCATATGTAGTCCGGGGTTTTTGTGTAACAGATTTGTCCAGTGGCTCAACTGGATGCTGCTCCAAGGAGAATAGGCTATGAGTCTCTGAGACTTACTGGCATGACTAAGTTGTTTCACCTCAGATTTGGTCTTGGTTTTGGCTTCTTATTCTTATTTTCCACCCTCTACCTCTGAATGCTACTTTCAAGGGCTGATTGCTTGTCAAAAGAATTATTTGGTAGTAGTGGACAGCCTACACCAAAAAATGGCACTGAAAACAAATATATTAAGAAGATCTGGCAGGAAAAAATAAATTTTAACAATAGTTTTAAGAATATGAACTAGGTCTTCTCTGAAGCTCATGAAAATTTGATTGAACTTTCCTTATCTATGCTGTAACTATATATCCTTGATTCCCCTACATATTTTCTAGTGTTGATCAGAAACAGAAGTAAAATAATGATGCACTGAAATAAATATTATGCTGAAGTGTTCTCCCCATCTTATTGCCAAAAAAAAAAAAACAAAAAGGAAGTGCCAGAAATTAAATTTGAAAGACAACTATTGCAAAATTTCCAACACAGTTTTGCAAACCCAGGAGATTAAAATACTGAAGTTACTGATGAAGAGCTATTGTTTGGATGCTTGTGAAAATATCCAATCCTAGACAGTGTATTTTCAGGTTACAAGGTTTGAAAGTTCAGCTTAATGTTGTAACTAATTATTAGGAGGGAATATAGTGAGGTGTTTCGTAAGGCAAGATGAGAGGAAAACAGGAGAGAAGGAAATCCTAGCCCAGCTAAAAGAGGAAAAGGAAGGATAATTAAGGCTAAGGTAAAAGAGATTAGCTCAGTTGGTTAGACCAGATAATGCCAAGGTCATGGATTTGATCCCTGTGTGGTCTATTCACTTAAGAGCTGGACCTGATGCTCCTTCTCCTTTTCAGTCCCATCAAACCCAGAATATTCTGTGATTCTGTGAAAATGAAGATAAACCCTGGAAAGGAAAAAGGTGCATATAAAAGATGCATTGTTCATGTATCCACGTGGGATTGGCTAGTATGAGTAGTGAGTACTAAACAATGGCCATGTGCAGTCAGTGGTGTTACTGTCAAGTTGACAAAGCAATGCTTGCTGACCTCCACCCTCATCAGATAATTTATTTTCTGCCAGTGCACATCATGCCATTTTAAAAAGAGTTGTGGGTATTGTAGATGCAGACCTCAGCAGGATAGTGTCAGCCCTGAGGGATGGAAAAAACCACAGCTGCATGTTAGGGATCTGGTTTTCAGGAAAGTCAGGCTGGTCCCAGCTTTGCTGTGTTACATCCTTCCGGGCATTAAATGAAGGAGGAGCTTTGAAACTCATGGAGTTAACTAGTGTTTTATTCCTTCTGAGGAGAATTTAAAGGCAAAGTTATCAGTATGCAGCTCCTGGATGCTGGGTGAATGAACACTTTTGGTGATCACTGTGAGAAGAGCTTTATCAGTGGAGAACTTCAGTTGCTGAATATTTGTTTGTACTGTTGGTACTAGACAGTAGATGAAAAACCTACTTGTCTACTTTATGTAGTCTTTTTTGCCACAAATAAGAAATTCCTAGAGCCTGGTTTACAGCATATTGTTAATGGCACATATATAGAGATGAGCACACTTGGCTTTGTGGTCCATTTCCTCAGTAAGTCTTCTAATCAAACAGCTGTGTAGGCAAGAAGAAGGAAAGAGATCACATTTCATGAGCACTGACTTTGACAGGTCTGGCACTGGAGCTAGAGGTAAGCCAGTGTATGTCCCCAGTCAAAAAGAGCTGGGAATGAGGTACAGTGTTTCTGTCTTTCACCTCATCTGGGGCATAAAATGATGAGGAACAGATTTAAGCACAATCACCTCCTTATCCCATTCTTATTTGAATACAGTTGTGGATCTGTGCCTTTCAGCTACTCCATTAAAGGTGTGTTTTTGATGATAGCCAGCATTGCTTGGCAAATAAGAAGCAGTATATTGTTACTGGCACTGCACATAGGCTGTTATACTTTCTAAACACAAGGGGCAATGCAGATGTTTTCAGCTTAGTCCCTGGACTTCCCTTAATGCTATGGGAGAAATGTAACATTTGACTGCTAGAAAGTGTTTATTCTAAGGTTTGAGCACCTTACAAATTTCTTCAGATGAT
>VZTT01003574.1:5701-18158 GCA_013400855.1 Buphagus erythrorhynchus
AGGGCGCGCCGCCGCCCGGGCGCCGCTCCCGCCCCGCGGCGCCGAGAGCCAGCCAGGCGCCACCGAGGCAGCCAACGGAGGGACGGGCTGCGCGCTCTCGGCATTCCCAAAACACCAGACACCGACCCACTAACGGGTGCAGCCCGCCTAAGAACCCTCGCCTGCTTCTTGCTATTTGAAATAATAGACCGAAACAAACAAACAGCGGAGGACAGAAGGACCCGGAGAGATGCAGCGTGAAGCAGAAGCACGTGAATACACAGGCCCCATACGCACAACCCCTTTGTCTGCTTCCAGAGGGCATAAGAGTTCAAAGATTAGACACCATGCAGACAAAAAAGAACTTCTTGTTTCCATTCCTCTTCCCAGTATGCAGCGTCTCCAGGAAAATTACTGGTTCTCCAGCCCTTTCTTCAAGCTCCATGGAGAAAAAAATGAATTAGTTTCTGTCCTTTCCTAGAGATCTTGAAACTTCAGCAAGACCCACCTGACACCGATTTGCCCAAGATGAGGAGTAAAGGTGCAAAGAAGAGAACATAACAAAATATGAAGTTTTGCTTTTAGTATATGCAGACTTTTAAACTGGCTGTTAAAAGCTCCTCAGCAAAATACACAATATCATCCAGGACAAACACGTGAATTCTGTAAAACTCCAGCATCAATAGTTCATCTTATATCCTGGCAAGTCCTTGTCCAATTTTGTTACACCTTATATAGATGTTGTGCCATATCTGACCATTCTTGACACTCTTCTTTATACTTTTACTAGTTGGTTTGGTTTCTACATACACAAAGATGATTTATGCAATATACAGTAAAATAATTATTTTTAATAGGAAGAGACTGTCTTCTGTCTGAAGACAAGGAAGAGCAATTTAGCATTTTCACAGGTATCTATAGTGACTCTAATATCCACCTCCTAGTGGTATCGGCAAAAGCCAATTTCTTATAATCTAGTAAAAATGAACTACTGGAAATGTAATTCTCACCACCACCACAAGTACTACTTAGCATTTATCACCACTGAATTTCTTCAGTCACTTTGCTGCCCAGTTGATCAGTGCTGCAGTGTTTTAGTATCTTCACTACCCTGAAATTCTGGAATCATCAAGCTCTGTCATTCATTCACTTTTTCTGAATTATTTCCAGCACTGATCTACACAAAACTCCACTGTTAGCTTTCCAACACTAGGAATGCCAAGCATCTATTCTTCTCTTTCGCTTACTATGTTTAACTCTACGACTAAAAGAAGAAAATTCAAATTCATGAACAGCTCTAAAAAAAGTAAAACCAAACTAAAATCACATAAAACCACTAGAGACTTTGGTGAAAGCAGGACAATGGCTTTTTTTTTTTTTTTAATATTAAACAATATACAGACTCAATCAACAATATGTACTATGTATTTACTCCTTCAAAGAATTCCCACTGATTTGCAAGGCATGACTTTCATCTCCTAAAGGTACCATTATTGTACCTCTTACTATTCATCCATGTGTTCACTAAATCCTCACTAAAATAAAAGTGCCAATACGTCTGTCCAGCACTGAAGTCATATTTACATTAGCATTACATTCCCAAACAAACTTCATCATTTTTTTTTTCTTTAAGCAGGAGGTAGCCATGCAGGAAATAAGATTTTACACACAAAAGGATCAGTTGGAATAAGGAGTCATAGCAGCTGCAGTTGTCATTCTGAATTAATTGATTTCCAAGTGACTATAAAGATACTTACACCAATTTCTTCCCCCCTCCCACCACAAACCCTTCACTTAGAAGAAACAGGAATAAAACCTTTACCACAATATTAAAGAAGAATTTCTATTTGTTAGAGCAAAAGATCTAATTTCTATGGAAAATTTCTTCAGAAGAAAGAGGACAAAAAAGGACAGTTGATTAAGGATATTTAGACAGTTTAATATTGATCCACCATACTAAGGAGATTCACTATTTACTGCCAATATTATTCTTCGCTTCTCCAGAATAAATTAAGTACAAAGACCAGCTAGTATACAGAAAGAAATTAATTAGAATTGCCTCTGAGATCTCACAAGGATCATCTTATCTTGATGACTACTACACTTCAGCATAGGCTGATCAAAATACAAAAGAAAGGTATGTAGTACTTTGAGAAATGAAGTATTTTCTTTTTCAGGTTTTCATTAATTAGGGAGACATTTAATAAATGGCCCAAGTTGGTTCAGTAAAATAAAATGCATGATAGGATGATGAAAGAAGTCAACAACAAAAGAAGAACCTATTTTGAATACACATAAATATTTTCAAAATAAGTGCAGAAACAAGCTGACATTTCTGTCATTATTTTGATTAATAGTAGATGTTTTGTTTTGCTGTCACTGGTCAATTTTCATATATTGGCATATAAGTTGTGTTATTTTTTAAATAATATTACAAAGGTTGCCTCTTTATTAAAATAAACAGTGAAAATACACAGAATTCAGAAAAGAGATGAAGTCTCATCTGCAAGCCCTATTTTTCAAAAAATGAAAATGGCTTATTCTGCATCCTTACAAAAAACAAGATACAAAAAGCTTCATCTGCAAGCCATATTTTTAAGTCAGTTGACAACCTGCACTTAGAACATACTTTAATATTTTCCTTGAGTTGTCTCAAATCCAACAAACAGCCCTTGTGATCTGTTTTGACTTTGTAACTAGGACTCTAATGCATAAGAAAAAAAACATGATAGCTGTTTCTATTTAAGTATCTTGTCAACAATAAAGTTTTCAAAATTAAGACGATGATATTTTTACTGACTTTTCTTTTTAAGAAATGCAGCCCATTTTTTATGTAATCCAGTTCAGTATTTCAGTATATTAAAAAGGCCAAAAAACTTCTACTATCATAATGTAGTAAAACAGTAAGAATGGTTGTCAGCTGTTTTCTTCCTTCAAATTTAAACTGTACAATACAAGATCCCACACTAATTTTTCTTTCCTTCTTACAATTTTAAGTATTCTTTTATGCTTGCTATAGATATATATATAAAAAAAAGTATCATATTCTACAGCTTTCTCATGCTGAGATGCTCATTCAACATATTTTGACCATGTAAGAGGAGACATGTTTATGTAGGTTCCTGATGAGGTGTTCCTTCCTCATTCTTATTCATCAATTAAAAAAAAAAACAAACATTAAATAGCTCACCTTTTTCCATATCTCCACACTGAGCTGTGCACTCTTGTTTTCCTTTAGCCTTACTTCTGCTGCAGTGTACCTACATAATCCAGTCCTGCAGAGGTTCACATTCCTCACTACTTGAAAATCTATTAGTTTTGTATTTAGTAACATCACCTCTGTGCATTCAGACACAGTGTCTTCTACATTCCTCACAGGCTGGCTGTTCTTGCTTCCACCTTTGGTGGACTTCCTGCTTGTGTTTGGGCTCAGGAAGACAGTGTTTACCCACACCACCTTCTTCTCCATTACGTTAAGTGGTCTTTACATTGTGTTCCCTACTTGGGAGAGCTTTTACTTCAACCTTGACCTAATTTTAGATAGCCATTGAATTATTACAGTTTGCTTAAAAAAAAGGGCATGCATTGTCCAGAACAGCCACGAACTGCCAACAACAAAGTAGAACATGCTGTTGAGAGAACAAGAAGCAAACTTTTGCACTTCCTAATTGCACCTGACTCCTCGCACATGCATGCCTGACCAATGCACACCCGGATGTATCTGCCACTCAAAGTCCCCCGCTTCCTGCATTATTGCAGAGGAATGCATCATGCACAGATAAAAAGTCAGACATATACCAAAGCAAGGATCTGGACTGCTCCATTGAAGGAGGGCTGAATAACTTTAAGTTCTACCCCTTCTTCCTCCCCTGAAATGGTCTACAAGTGGCAACTAGCCCACACCATTGAGAAAGCTGAACCATCTCTGCCTCTGCCTTTTGTTAAGAAGCATCAAGGACTGTTCCTAGGCTAAATGAAGTTTAAGCACTTCCCATTACTCTTACAAAAACTTTCAAAGGTTAAAGATTCTGTAACATTAGGATGAATATTTGCCATCTATTTTAAAAGAAAATACGCAAGACTGCTGGAAACATATGCTAGGAGAAAGAAAAAGTGAAGTGCATTAGCTTCCACTCTGACTTAAGACAATTTTACAGCGAGATGTTAACTGAAAGCCAGGTTACAGAAGATGAAACCATTAACCAAGAAAGGAAACAGTACTGCTAGAAGAAAATGATAAGGATTTACGAAAAAGCCTGGTATTCCCAAATACAACAATGCCATGCAAAAAGGCCATACTGAAAGAAAGACCTATCAAGTTCCTTAAGCTGACCTACTACAATGCTCATCAGTTACCCAGCCCTGTTCTCAACCTTACCACTATTACTTTCAGCAAATTGAATGACTGTTGTTCCAAGGACAACAAGTGTGAAAACACCCTTCAAACTTCAAAATATTTTATAAAATAGTTTGGCTTTCAAAACCTTACTAATGGAGTTCATATTTAAGTCTACTTCTGTTAACATCTTGCTAGAATATAAGGCCAAGAGAAAATAATGTAAAGCATTATTTTTTCCTGGATCTCTTGTACTAAATTCACTATTCTGTGATAAATACTGTGGTTTAAGTGTACTAAAAACCCTCATTATATTAACTAACCTCTTTCTCCAGTGATCATTTTCAGGACAGAGAACAAATCTTTCCAAGATACTTGAAAATGACTCAAACCAACTGCTGCTCATTCCGGACAAATGGAAGGCATTTTTCCTTCAAGCACTGCAAACTGCCTTTTGTCCATATTTTCTTAATGGGCATACCCCAAACATGATATAGGAACATCTTCCATAATGCCACGGTTTTTGTTGTAAGATAAAGGCAAAAGTACTCCTAGACACATGAAAGGAACAATGGTTATATTATGATATTACTTCAGCCAAGAAATTCCAACAACTCAAGATAAGCTACACATTGCTAAGAAATCACTAGACAATCTGTTATGTTTTTTGTGAAGAAACTTTCAAAAAAAGAATAGCTTCTTAAATATGTAAAGTAGTACTCTACCATGGATAACTAATCCATTTTGATAGTATCATCAAGCCCGATACACAGGTAAAGAAATACCTGTAAGTATAAACAATTTTATATTTCATAGTAGTATCATAGTAGAGGACTAGAAAGGATACCATTATTTTTCCCCCTCTTTCAAGAATTATTGAATAGGTATTTTATACAGTTTTGGAAAAATGAAAACTGAAGAACTCAAAAACCAGTGTATTCCAATAGCTTTGAGAACTCCTGCAAACCATTAACCCAGTTCCTGCATCCACGTAGCTGGAACTTTTAACTGCTCTCATTTCTCACAATGTTTACTTCTGATTATTGTGCTTGAGAGACTTTTAATTGTATTTTCCAGTTAAGTTTTATTCTTCAGAATATAGAGAATAAAAAATTAAATGTCACTCTAACAATACTACAATTTATACTATTTGCAAATTCAAATAACAAAAGGTTTTTCAACACAGCCCAGAACCAACACTTCATAGATTTTCAATATATATGCAGAAGTGTGCATGCGTTACTATGTAGAACATAGTAAAGAGACATGGGCACTCTATGAAAACTAAAAAGTAAAAGCATCTTATACCACCTCACTCCTAGTAAACAGTGTGCTAAAGTGATATTATGTCAGCACTGTCTGTTCAGAATTTACTTGAGGACAGGAAAATAGCATCCCTGAGAGTTAGTGATGCAACTGTTAGTAACAGCAAGCATTTTGCCCTTCCTGTTGTATCAGACCATAGTTAGTAAAGATACAAACTGGAAAGAGAAGTTAAAGTCTTTTAACTGAAAGTTCAAATTTGTTTCATTGAGAAAAATCCTGTTGAACTGCAGGCTCAAAAAATTTGTAAGTTTACAGGCAGCTGAACTGAGAAAGTAATTCTTAAGAAAGCAAAGAATTCTCCCTTATTAGGATTTCAAACCGTTAGATTTTTTTTTCTGAAAAACAGAAACTTAAGCCATTGCATCAAAAACTTCAGCAGAACAGACAACTGTGTCAAGGCTACAGAATTTCAGTCTTTCTTCCACGAGACTGAAACAAAGTCCCTGTAAAATGGAATTGCCCAATAATGACTTCTGAGGTCATCAGAATACATAAAGTCCTTTCAAAGATTTTGTTTCCAACAGTCCTCAGGCAGCTTTTTCTTTCCTCCTGGATATATAATAAGGAGAAAGGAGGTCTGTGCCTGTTCCTGACGATGGAAGAAAAAGGACTGATGTTTAGAAAGAGACGTCTTTGTGCACTGGTTTAACACAATGGCTTTTAGTGGGGGTGGCTTCTGAGAAGCTCCTCGAAGATTCTACTGTGCCCAGTAGAGCCAGTCCCTGAAGGCTCTGATGATAGACGTGTTGCTGACTGAATCAGAGAAGCTGGTAATGCCTCTGCAATGACATTATTTAAGAAAGAAAAAAACACATGCAGTCCTTCCTCTTCTTTCAAGGGGTGGGGAGGAACCATGGCCATTTCAGTGCTGTCAGGGCCACATGGCATGCCATCTTGCAGTTCACAGCTTGCAGTGAACTTTGCCTGCTTAGCTGCTCTTAGCCAGCCGTGGTGCAAGCAGAAGGGCAGAGATGGCAGCACAGCTTCTCCTTGCTGGTGCCCTGCATGAAGAGAGGCACAGAATGGTGCCAGCACTGCAGTGGCCAGCACTGCCCGCACAGTGCCAGTGTGGCCAACAGCAAGGTGCATCATGAGCAGTTCCCTGATACTGAGCCCAGACGAGATCAGCCTTTCAGTGGTGCAAAACCCTGTAAGAACTTTTCAATTGGTAGGACTTGAGAACAGACAAACCTATGGACAACAACTTTCTCCTGAGTCAGAGAAAAGGAAAAGGTGAGGACACGTGAGGAGAACAACATGGCGACACTAAGGTCAGTGAAAGAAGGGAGGGAGGGGAGGTGCCCTAAACGTCAGAGCTGAGATTCTTCTGCAAGTTGTGGTGAGGACTATAACACAACAGTTTCCCTGTAACTCAAGAAGTGCATGGGGGGATGCAGAGATCCACTTGCAGGCCGCGAGAAAAGGTGCTCACACTGAATCAAGTGGATGCTGTAAAGCTGTAATCCAGTAGGAAACCTGAACAGAGAGAGCAGACCCTTGCTTCCCGAAATAGAAAAAAAGAGGACCCTTGCTTCCAAACTAGAGCAGCTTATCCTTAAAAGATTATGTAAACCCCATGAACTAAAACAACCTATGCCATTTAGTTTGGGAAGACTATTTTGCCTATGGGAAAGACGCATGTTAATGCAGGTTGGGCAGGCTGCTACTCATGAAAAATTAAAACCATGTTGGAAAAGTTCACTTGTTGGAAAAGAGAACTGTTTCCCATGGGACGGACCCCATGGCATAACAGAAGAGACTCCTCTCCCTAAGCAAACTGAAGAAAGATTTTGAGTGAAAAACTGACCAGAACTCCCCACGTCCTGGCTCCCTGCACTGTCAGTGGGAAAGAAGAGGCTGAAGGGAAGAAAAACATGTTCTAGAGGTTTATTTTAGTTATCATTCTCTTTAAATTCTGTTAACGAATTTTTCTTTATACCTTTTAAGTTTTGAGACTGTTTTGCCCTTGGGAGTGTTTTCTCCTAATCCTTTTCTCAACTCATGAGCCCTCCAGTTTCTTTCCCCCTCCTCTGCTCAACTATAGCAGAGGAGTATGAGCAAATTGTTTTGCTCATGGGTGCTTGGTGCTTAGCCAGTGTCAAACCACGACACTTTGGCAATAGGGAAGAAAGATTGTACTACTTTCTTCAACCTACAAAAGGCCTTCAGGCCTCCAACCAATAAAGAATTTCCAAAAGTTGTAATAAATCTCTATGCTGAAAATACACACACTATCGAACTCTGGTGCAACATCCACTTTCTGGCTCCAAATCACTTTGGCTGCTTTAATTATTTTGTTGGATTTTTTGTCTTTTCAATTGAACTGCTCTTTGCAGTTTGCAGCTCTTCAAGACTAATCATTCAGTAAGAGAAAAGGGACATTTTTTCTTACATAAAACATGTGAGGAGAAGTTCATGGAAAATTTCTTGGTGTTAACAGAACATGAAAAATTGCTATATCCTCCACACAGTCCATCAATTTTACAAGGATCTTGAATTTCGTCTGGCATGTGTTTGAGATCCACACACTAAAACTGCTAAAATAATCCAAAATAACTCAAACTTTAGTTGCTCTAAACTGCAGCTTTATAGATCACTTTATATTTCTATTGTGTTCAATCTTTCCTTAAAATTCTCAAATTCATAATTATAGTTATGTGAAGATGTTTTTTTATGAATCTTATGATCAATAACTTAGGACAAAAGGTTGCTGGGAGTGAGGTTTCACCAATGTACAATCTTCCACTCATCTGAAAGAACATTACCAGTATGTGTGAAAGCTGTCTTTTTTACTTTTTCCATGCTGAATGAGGAATATTTCTATGCCAACTCTAAAAATCTCTGTTAGTCCAGAAATCAACAGTGGTTGAAAAAATATGTAAACAACTAGTGCCTTTTAGGTTGTGATTCATAAGAAACAGGAGTTTTTCTTTCATCTAAGAAACAAATACACTGTAGAGCTAGTAAGTGTCGATTTGTGCATTTTTAAAGTCTAAAAATCTCCAAGTAACCAACCTGTTTCCTATTAAATATTAATATAACGGTGCATTGTTTTTAACAATAAAGTCAAATTAAACCACCTAAAATTTCAGATAACCATAAGTGCATTTACCAGTTATCTACACAAGAAGTTGGAGTTTTTCCTTCTCAGTGGCTTACTTTGAGGACAGCTCCTTTCTGTAAACTATTTCAGAGCAAAATTTGCCTTCAGCTCTCTCGACTACAAATCTACTCTCCCCTGACAACCAGTCTTAAAACTACCACTAAGCCCTGTACATATTCATGCCAACTGAAGCAACACTTGAATGTATTTGGCCAAAACAGCCCTGAGTGCCGGCAGGCTTTAAGATGTCTCCATGAGTCGATCCTGGAAGGAAAAGCACAACATGGACAAAACAAAGACTCCGAGTAAATGAGTGCAGAACAAATCTTGCAATGAAACCCTCTCAAGAACACTCACAAAAGCCCCATAAAACATTGGCTTTTGAGCTCAGTGCTCAAGCACACCTGACCACTTGATCATTCTCTTAGAAACTGAGACACACATACTTGGCATTAAAAAACAATTTAAGAAAATTATAAAAAAAAAAAAAAAGGAGAGAGATGAAAAGGAGCAAATACAAGGCCAAGGTTAAGGCTGATGGGAAGTCAGTAACACAGAGTGCCTCAATATTACTGTCATGGTGTTTGAACAGTACTGCCGGTTTTCTTTTCTCCTTTACTGGTTTATGAAGACTCTTACTGGAAGTATTAAGCCAGATTCTACCTGATCAATCTGGCACAAAGCATATCTAAATTGGTCAATGAAGGAAGTCTTTCTGGTTATTAGCTTTTTTTGAAGACTAAGATCTCTGCAAGGTTGAGGAAAGAAAGAGCAATGTTAAAAACAAACAAAATCCTCCCAGAATAGCACACAATAGTAAGAGTGATATAATCGCTACAGTTATCAACTACACTTATCAAGGAAACAATCAAAACAGCCATATTGTGAGAAAACATTTATCAGGACCTATACATGACTCCTGTGTTCAAGATCTATGATTGGAACTTGTAACTCATTTCACCACACATAATTTTATGTAGTATCAACTAAAATTGAGACATTAGCACAAATCATTATGGAGTTATAAAATTTCTGAAGCGTTTTCTTTATGTCATAACATATAAGACACAAACACTGTATCAATTAACAGCAAGGCTGAAAATTACAAAATATGACTAAAGCGTAACCAGTCCTTGCAGCTACAATTTGAAACTATTACAGAAACAAATACAAATGGCATGATATTTCGAGCTTGCAGAACAGACAGTTCTGCAAAGAGCGGATACTGTACTGTCAGAAACACAAAATGCCTCCCCATACTCCTGAGCTGCACAAGAACTTTAAATTCTGTGCTTTAACTGTTACAGAAAAAACTTTGAACACTACACACTGCTAAGAAAATTCATGTTTAGCCTGGAAAGCTTAAGACTCAAATTGTTTAACATCTTGACAAATGCAAATACTCATAATTTGTTAGTTGTGTTAATGTTCAAGCTTACTCTGAAAATACTTAAAAGTTTCAGTAATGCAGCTGCAGAAAACAGACAAAGCTTTTAGTTACGAAAATAATTGTCTCTAATATTGAATTATCCAAATATGGCATTACCTTCATGGCATGGATTTCTTCTATTAATCTCTCAACTCGTTTTTGGTTCTTTAGTTTCAAGTCTTCTGAACCCCTGCAAGTGAAGTCTACGTTTATTAAGAAAATCTCAGTTTAGATACTGTATTTCCTCTCTGGCAATACTAAGTAGCAAAATAAAAAAAAAATCAGGAGATGGTGCATAAACACAATCCCTTATTGGTAAAAGAACATTTTAGCAAAGAGCTGAACATAACCTCATGCTTTTGCTGTACTGAATAGCAGAGCAAACACTGAGGATTTCACAGAACAATGTGAAAAACAAAATTACTGTACTAGAAAATATTCAAGTACAATTCAAATCAAGAATAGGTGACACCAGTGTCTCAAATATAATTATATTTTAGGATCTGCAATATATAAATATGGAAGTTCATTGGGCTTGCTTTTTATTTTGGACAACTTGCTAAAATTGTGAGATCATGCTCAATTTACACTATGAACACAGTAACAGATGTAACTCGTACCATTTCTAAGACACATGATAAGTAATTTCAGGCCAATAATCTTTAAAAACATAATCTACAAAATACTATTTCAACTGTTCATATAAGAATTAATGGTAATTACTAAAAATCAATGACCTGTTATCTATGCAAATGAAGTATTTTTGCTATACAATCCTGAAGACAACCACAGTGAGAAAACTTGGTGCAACTTAAATTCAATGGCAGAATAACCTAAAACATGAAATCTGACACTCTCAGATCTGCTGTAAAAGGTTCTGTAACTGATTCAGATTACCTTCCAATACACTGAATCCCATTAAAAAAAATTCATTCCAATTCTGTTTATGAAACTCCTTTTAGTTAGTATTTTTGGACTTAATATGATGTGAAAATAAGACAAATAGAATTTATTTGTTTTAGTGCCTTAAGTTTTAAATGTAGTACATTTTTCTCCCATTTTTCCACTTTTGTGAAAACAATTAAAATACTGCCTCATTTATAAACCACAAAAAACCCCCACAAGTATTTAAAACTGACTTTTTCGATTTTAATTTCCCGATGTGTCTGGTTAGTCTGCGAATAGTGAGGACTCTGGCCTTCTTCACATCTTTTCTCATCTTCACAACCTGTGAGAAATATGGAAGACATTATAAAGTGTTTTCCTTGATTATGTTCCATATACAATACATTCGTTACATTGACTTAAATTTTAGAAATTAGTTCAACAAAGAGAACTCTTTTGAAAATCGAGTGCATTTCCCTGCTAACCAAATCCCATTTCAAACAAATTCAGATTTCCATTAAAATCAAACTGCTTCCATAAACATCAGAGGAAGAACTACCACCAGTCTAAAAACGCGTCTGAGGTCAAAACAGAAGACAAGACATTCCTAACTAGCCATACTTTAATATTATTCTTAGAGCTAGACTAAGCTAGAGATTTGAAAAGTCTCACCTTTCGCCTTCACTTAGCTTACTTTTGTCCCAGTGAAACACCAGCAGTACATTAAGTGTACTGGTGCATAATACATAAAAGCATTTTCATTATGAAACACCTTGAAGTCTTAAGGAAAGACTTTCAAAATTAACATTATTTATTATAGAACACAATTTGAGATATTAAATTCTCTTTATATATTTGAATTAATTTCTGTTGAAAACAAAAATCCAAGTGATTTCTAACTCACTACAGACTGTCTCAACTTGCCATCCTACCCAGTATGCTGTTATCAAATTTAAAGCAGGCAGTTTTAAAGAAAATTTGGCAATGATATTTTGGTCTAAATTCTCACCCCAATAACAAAGAAAGAGATTTCTCCTTATTATTATTATTATTANTTTTACAACTCAACTTCCCCCTTATTTATTCATGTATCTCTTAGTATGTCTATTAAAATTTTGTACTTAACAGTTAAACTTAGAATAACATGAAATACTAAAACAAACCCAAAAAAAAATCTGTCTTCCTGACAAAAGCCAAATTTATCTTAACTTCATCCAGAGAAATAAGTCTCAAAATTAAGCTGAAATGCCACCTCTTTCTCAATAAAGTTCTTTACATCAGATTTCTATTCTAATTTCCCAGAGATAGTATCAAAATGAGAGATTGATGATGCCTGCACTACCTAGTCAGGTAAATGAGGAATACTAGTACTATAAACCTACAACGAACTTGAACAAAA
>VZTT01003574.1:18222-48968 GCA_013400855.1 Buphagus erythrorhynchus
AAAAAAAAAAAAGAAAGTCCTCAAAGCTCACAAGAGCAGTACTTCACACCTGTGATGGGGAATCTGGCTAGTTCATATACACCCTGTGCAGAGACCATAAAGATGATACTGTTAAAAAAAAAAAAAAAGAAAGTAGAACACATACTTTGCATAACTGATTATGTTTGTAGCTTAGGTTATTGATTCAATCAAGTTGTTAAGCCCTGAACAGTATTCAGCAGTGGCTTAACTGAAGGCTGAATTAGAGCAAAACAAATTCTAGAGAGGGGCATTCTGATTGTCAGCCTTACCTCTGCCAGGCAAGTGGAAGAACACATGAAGCAATGCTCCTCTGAGAAGCAAGAGAGGGGAATTGTATTGGGGGCAGCATTAGTCACTTGCACCTTGAGAAGTAAAAAGGTAAAGAAGGTTTCTGGGACAAAAACAACTGACCTAAAAGTGGTCTCCTGTTCCAAAAGTTGTTACAGCAAAGTACTTAGTTACCCTAGTAAAAGTAACTGTACACACAGGTCTACCTACAAAAGCATTTCTACCTCAGTTAACAGCAGAAACCACGTGTCAAAACACACCAAGTGCCAAGTTTCTGCAACACAGCAGCACTGCTCAAGTCTTTAACATGCTAAGGAAGAAACCCATAACATCACCATCTGCCATCAAGGCGTGCAGATATTTCTTTTTTATAAGACACTGAATGAGATTATCATAGGTCTCTGTAGTATATCTTCTTCTAAAAGGAGAAAAGAAAATAATGCACCTTCTGGCTCAACACCTCTTTGATACTATGTACAGTCAATGAGTTTGGAATGTCAGATGCAAACTGGGTATGCCTTAGAATGTCTGGGGCGGGGAGGCTGTTTTCAGTTTGGGTTTTTTTATTCTCAGTTTTTTTAATAACCACTAAAAACATCCACAAGCTAGAAACATACTGGAATTTAAGCAACTCATACTTTACATATTAGTTACTGTGTACATGAAGTATATTTAACTTTCTCTCAAAAATATTTTGTCAGGTATTTTTTAATAGAAATATTAATGCACACACAGCATGTTTCCAGGGCCTACAAGAGCCAAACTTCAGCCTCCTCTGCTGCCAGCCAATGAAGGCTGTACAGACATGACAGCAGGAATGAGGGAAGGTATTCACTCTTTGGCAGACTAGGAATACCAATTTATGCAATCCAGTCACTTCTTTCACACGGGACAGTATGCATCAACTCTGTTCTTGGAAGTACTCATAACGTTCTCAAGAAAGCAGTCAGCTCTTTGGGAAAGAAATCAAAAAAGTTAAGCTTCAGATTTACAGTGTGCCTGAAACAATGGGGCTTAGACCACCAAGGTAGGCCCTGGTCACTTGTACTACAAACTGAGAGAGGCGACTTTGCCATCAGTAATAAAAAAAACCAGAACAACTAAACCAAACTAAACAAAAAACAAACAAAAAAACAAAAAAACCCAAAACAAACAAAAAAAAAAAAAAAAAAAAAAAGAAACCAAAAAACACAAAAAAAAAACCAAAAAAACCCCACAACTCACCAAGAATAGTCATGACTTTCAAAAAATAGTAGCAAATATTTATTCATAATAAAGTATTTTTTATTAATAGTTCAAGAAAAGATCGTAAGAGAAGGAGAATTCTTTGCACTGAAACATAAAAAGGCTGCAGTGTAAGTCAGGATCAGACTTTATTAAGACTAGGCAATAAGGATTTTTAATCTACTCAGCAGTGACAGTAAGCACAAAAGAATAATTATGAATAAGCAAAACACAAACCAAACAATTTCTTATATCAATAGGATCTAGGATTCCTGGAAATTAAGGACGTTTATAATAACCACTTCAAGGATTTCTTTGAACAAAGAAGAAGAGATGCTTCCTTTTGTTGAAGACACTTCTTTATTTTGTTGGAAAATACTATTTATGAGACAATTAAGCTGTTCCTACTCATTAATGCTACCAAATATCTGTGTTCACAAGTTCTTAATAACAGATAGTACCAAAGTAAGAATAGATATATACTACATAACAATTATTAAATACAAAAGAAATCCTAAAGGAAATTAACTCACTTTTGAAAGCAAACCTAGGTAGCAACTAGCATGAATGCACATAAGCATATTTCATAAGCTATGGTTATGAAAAAAAATCATCCATTTGGCACTGTGCCTTTTCACAGAATAATGTATTTATATTACTACTGATGCTAAACAAAGATGAAATCCAAAAAATTCCATTACTTATGGTACTCCACAAAGAGAGGCATCCATCAACCAAGAGCTTGCCACCTGCAGTAGGCACTGCCACAAAGCATGACACATGCCAGCCAGCTGCACACAAGCCATTTCAAGCCATATGCAGATGGTAGCTGCTACTGCCCTTTCAAGAAAGGGCAAACAAAGAGCATAGCAGGGGATCACCAGGCGACAAGCCAGACAAGAACTAGAAACTATTCTGCAACTCACCTTTTCCAAGGAGTGTACATTACTGAGGGAGAATGTAACAGAACTGCTGGCTTTAAGCACAGCCTACATTAAAGTGATACTTGGCACAATACTCCCAGTAGTTATTTGGCAACGAAAACAGCCCCAGCTTTAATGGATGGGTACCACTGACACAGTACAAAAGCACCAGAGGGTACATATCAAAACAACAGCATGATTTCTAGCAAATAATAAAGAACAAGTGTGTGTTTAAAAGACATTACAAGAACTGTATTTAACCCAAAATTCACAGCTGAGACTACTTTGCCATTCTATTTCAGATTATACCTGGCCCCAAAGGGTTAATAGCATTCCCAGAGACTTGGTTTTTTGTGTGGTAGTCCAGTCAGACCTTCCCAGTCCTCAACATGTCCAACCCCTTCTGCCCAGAAAGAAACCGACACAAGATAACTTAATTGTATCTTTGATCTCTAAGTCTTCTCTAGGCTTTTTTCATGAAATAGTTCCGTTGACACTGGTATTTCTCTCATAGTTACAAATTAATTTTGATTAACAAAAGTCTTGGAAGCACTGAAACAGTTCCTAAATCAGTGCAGACTGTCTGGAAAGGGTTTCTGATCGCAGACATTACTCTTTTTAAATTAATGGGACACTGTAATTGTACAATATGATGCAAGACAAAACACATGAGCAATAAAATGGAAAGTTATTTTTAAGAGCCTCCCACATAATTAAGCTGTTCCAAAAACACTTGTTTGAGAATTTTCAAGTCTTTAAGAGAAACATAAGGCATTTTTAGATAAAGCAACATCAAGAAGTCTAGTTTAGGTTCTGAAAGTCTGTATTACTAGAAAACAGTCCTCATATTACAGATAGCAAGAAAAACACATCAAGGAATGCGGATAAAATGACAGTGTATGTACAATTATACATTCAAATTCACATGACTAGTCAAAGATATTTGCCTTCACATTTTTAAGACAACAGCAGCAAAGTTCTCAAATGAACATTACATTAGAAAAAAATGTTATACTTGGCCATTTCTGAAACTTGTTTTGAGGTCTGTACAAGCAACATGACTCCAAACTAAGCTAGTGTTCAGCCAATCAGAAAAAAAATAAAGGAAAGTGTGACTAAAGATTTGTAGATGTATCAAGAAACTGAACTATAGTATCAACTGTACTTGACCAAAAAAATCCCAAACCCAAACCATTATTTAAAAAAAAAAAAATCCAATGGATTAAGAGAAGCAATAATATGTTTCTGCCTATGACTTGTTTGAATGTATTTTATTCAAGAAACCCTGAAATACTAGAAAAATTGTGAAGGAAAAGGGTTTTTTTTTTACATTACCACATACAAAAGCTAATACTGTATATGAAAATACCTGAAGGACCTAGAATGTCTTAAATTCTTCTTAACTAAAGTTAATAGAAGTTAACTTAGTCAGCCCCAGCTATCCAAAATGCATGAAAGCCAATGAACTGGATAGACATGTCCTTTTCTTTGGAGCAGTCTGAAGCACATACAACTGTTCTTCTTGGGCTTCAGCCAATGAGGTACTGAATATTTTGGTCCTGACCCAATAATGCACTTATATTATTAAATCCTTAAACAACCAGCACTAGACAGACCAGAATTTCTTCATCCACTTCTGCTTTATGCCAGCACACAGTCTAGTTAGTCCTAGTTCTGGTACAAGCAACCAGAAAAGACAAATCATTCTGTTCTCTTCAAGAAAGGACACTGCATCTAACCTCATCTAGTGAAAAAAACCTAGTTTAAAGATTTTCTAACATTGTGAAATATCCATAATGTTGGATATTTCCAACATTAATGTGCTGACACACACCCATTAAACACGGGCCTCCAGCCTCTCCCTCAGCATGGTAAGGTCTCTCCTATATGAACACTGTCTTCAGCAAGACAATTTTGCAGACACAACTGCAAAAATATTTCTTATACAATTTGAAGATAGTGTTCCTAAAGAAGCATTCTGTAATTTTACACAGACACATCCAAATTCATTGTGCAATAATAAGGGCTCTTATGTCTTTTCTATCACTCGATGCCTGGGAAAGAAGAGGGCAATTCTAAGCTTGTTTTTCCATTCCAGTCTCTTCCTGTACTCTCCAGGCTAACAGGATTTATCTGACATGATGGTCGCACCTGAGAGTGGGATAACAAGGAGAAAACATCAAGAACCAAGGCTGTTAATTCTATCCCAGGAAGAGACTATTTTACATATAGCTTATCATATTGCTATTGACAAATTACCATATACTGGGGTCTAGTGAATGAATGACAGGAAAAAGATTAAATTGAAGGTACAGGATGTACTTCAGTTATCATACATTCCCTTCATGCCAAGAGAACCCTAGGAGGCTGAAATGCAAGCCTGATCTACTAGGATCAAAATGGCTCAAAGCAAAAGGAAAAAATTATTTATATATGCCCATAGGTACACAATAGCTTTTAGATTTTACTGCAGTAAGATATTTACTTTTGAACTCCCTCAAGTTTAAACAGTGCTGCTAAAGTAGAAACAGAAGAAATCACTAAAAGTATACGTCACTCAAAGTATACCAAATTACTTGTGTTTTGTACAGTGGCCATTTTTACAAATTTTTACAAATTGCTTAAGTTACACATCAACAAGTGTCAAAGCAAGAAAACCAGCTTAAAAAAAAAACGAACCAAACAATAAAAAGAAAGTGAAATGCATTTAAGTTGAATATTCAAGGTGTCTCCAATACCTACAAAAAAACCCCATGGAACGCAGTAATGTTTCAGTTCTCACTGATCTTATTTCCCTTCCTCATTTTAGGGCCCATCAAAAGCATTGGTTTCAGATTATAGTTACTTGGCAGTCTTCTAACCAAGAAATTACCATGGCAACAGAGTATTCTCAACGTTAATTTTTGGTGCTATTTGGCAACATGGAGTTTTAAAATTTGAAACACCTGCAGTTGGATCACGTATTAGCCAGAACTAACAATAGTACATAATCTTTTGAGTGAATAATCTAAGCAAAAAAATGTTTCTGGAACTTCATTACAAATATTTCTATTATCTGGAATGCCAGTTTGAAACATCTAATGATTTTTAGATTCTTAGGAAAAGTTAGTAATTGCCAAATTTCCTTTTTTTTCCCTTTCTTTTTTTACAAAAAGAATCCCCGTATTACAGTATATATTTTACACATGTCGAAATACGTGGAAATAGGCAGAAAGACTTAATACAGCTTCATACATTTGCATTATAAAAACATATATAAGTAGAGTGGCAAAGGTAGCAAGAAACAACATAAACACACCTGTGTGGAGTATCAGTGTTCAGTTCTGGAACACTTTTTAAAAAATATATACCACAAAAAATAATATATAAAAAAACCAAAACAACGTGAATTTTCAGCCAGATCAGCTTCCTGAACTGTTTTCCCTTATGGTCACGTAAATGGTTAGCTAGTTCCAGCATAAAAGAGCAAATTAAGAACATACAGAAGGCAGAGAGATGGACCACAATAAATCAGACAACAATAACATAGACAGTGCTAAGGAACACAGTTTTTCAGTTACTGTTTGTGCCATACCAACGTGATGTTAATCTTGCCTTTGCCATCTGCAGCTACATGAGAACAGATCTGAATCAAGTGGATTCAATTCTATCCCAATACAACTGTCAGAACATACAAAAATTCTTGAAACATGAGGTAAATTCTTCTGGATTAAACTATTGCACCCCGCTGCCCAAAGCGGGCAGAAATGCCACTGGCCAGCTGGAGCATCCCGAAAGCAAAACACCTGCAGCTTCTCAGGCCTCTGCGAACTCACCCTACCAGGTTTCCCAAGGGGTTTGCTAAGGATGAATGAAAAAAAGCACATCACCCACTTGGGCAAATTTCCACCCTCCTCATAGGAAAAGTAATGTACACACCCCTTGTGAGTTACTGTCAAACCCTTCCTCCACAGTCTGCACATGCTGCTTTCTTTGTACTTTCCTAACCGAAGCACTGAAATATGGGTTTCTTTATTCACTATAGCACTGTATTTCCTTCTGCATGGAGAATGGTTGTCATTTCTAGCATAATTTCTCTGAGTGGAAACCACACTGAGTACTCGGAAATGCTAGAAAAGATCATTTTCATCTAAAGGTTTTGAAAAGCAATTCCAAGTATCTAAGATAGTTGGGAGGGAGTAAGGCTAGCCTAGAATTACTTGATCATTGCCAAAGACCAAAATTTAATGGATTTACTGCTTCAAAGTCAGTGATTCACTGGATGGAGTCAGACTCCATGTAGTACTTCAGAAAGCATTCAAATCCAAACCAGGATCATGAGATGGCTAGACATATTTCTAAACCCTAAATACACATCAGTAGTTGTGAATGTCCAGATAAGAAATAACTGTTATAAACTAGCCTCAAATGCTATGTTAGATATATGTATCACTGCATATGTAACCACATGGAAGCAGAACATGTTTTCCAAAACAGAGGACTACCTGAAGGTAATTTCTAACTCTGCATTTAATTGATCAGCTGAATACAAGTTTGAAAACCCCCAGCTATCACTATGCTAGAAATATTTCCATGGAATGTTGAAGGAGGATGTGATCAAGGCATCCAATACAGACAAGCTCAAAATCAATGGACTTCAATGTCTAAGACTTCTAAATTAGACCAAAGCTCTAGCTGAAAGTCACATGTGAATTTCATGCCTCCTTAAGCTTTGACTTTACAGCAAAACTTTACAGCAGAAGCTGCAGTAGTAACGTAAGAATTACAAGGGTGAATACGCGTGAATAAACAGTAAGTGTGCTGAGGGCTTTTACTCCTCTTCAAATGGTGAGCCTCTTAAAAGGAGCTGGAGAAGAGCACTGATCATAAGGCAACATTATGAATCTCTACATTACTTGCATAATCTGAATCGTGACAGCTTGACTACAATGACTCACAATCTGTGTAATTTTTTACATTAATTATATAGGTCACAAACATGATCCAAACCTATAGAGTTGAACCGCCATCATGGAAAGAAAATTGTGTCAAAATTGGATAAGACCCTTTCCCTATAACAAATACAGAAATTCATCCACAGTGATTCCAGAATCAATTTGGAGCTGTGTTTGGTGGTGTGACTGCTTTGCCTTGGGATTAAGAGATGCTAATAATAAATGGTAGTATGGCCTCCTAAATCACCTCAAAAAAACTCCAAGTCTTGAGTGCTACTATGTTGCAACTTTTCTTAGCTATTCTGAAAGACCAGAATATCAAAACTGTGTAATCTGAAATTATATTTGTTAGCCTGGTTTCTGAGAATATTAGTTTTGTCAGCACACTGTTTGTCTGTCAGTATCCATCTCTGGTAACTCTTGGGCTTATTAAACTGAAATCAAGGTTGACACATCATCACAGGCCAGAGCTCCTACATGTTTTGTGAAAACCAGCAGCCATGTAGGAGTTGTGAACTAACATCAGCATTGCAATATTTGACAAATATTTGTATCTTAATATCACCAGGAAATGCATTATTATTATTATTATATCTGTCATTCAATACAAACTCTCACTTCTCAGTAACATTTAACACATACACTCATTTTGTAAGACTCATTCATTTCAAAATTTGTATTTAATTGTCACTATATAGTTATTATTATATAGTTACATATAGCATGAAGGAATAATTAAGGAAAGATGGTTTTAAGTTCATTAAATGAAACAAAACAGCATAATGAGAGGAGTGATGAAGTTGGAGAAATACCTACTAAATAATTTTTCATTTCTCCCTAAATCTGAAAGATAAAAGAAATTAGCTAAATCCCACAATTTTTAGATTGACCATAAATATACATTTTGCTTGCATTATGAAAGTTGTTGATCTTATTATGATAAGAAAAATAACTTTTGTTTTAAAATTTAAACTATTTTTCTTCAAAATCCTCCTCTGTAAAGTTTGTCCTTTGTCAACAGAAGTAAGAAGAGGCCTAAGTCTGGTTGATGCAGGGAAGGCTGTGGATGTTGTCTATTTGGACTTCAGCAAGGCCTTTGACACTGTCTGCCATAGCATATTCCTAGATAAGCTGGCAGCTTGTGGCTTGGACAGGAGCACTCTGTGCTGGATTAGGAACTGGCTGGATGGCCAGGCCCAGAGAGTGGTGGTGAATGGTGCTGCATCCAGCTGGGGATCAGTCACCAGTGGTGTCCCTCAGGGGGCCTGTGCTGGAGCCAGTCTTGTTCAATATTTTTATTGATGACATGGATGAGGGTGTGGAGTCTTTCATTAGTAAGTTTGCAGATGACACTAAGCTGGGAGCGTCTGTTGATCTGTTGGAAGGACGGAGGGCTTTGCACAGAGACCTGGAACGGCTGGACAGATGGGCAGAGGCCAATAGGATGAAGTTTAATAAGTCCAAGTGCCGAGTCCTGCCCTTTGGCCACAATAACCCCCTGCAGCATTATAGACTGGGGACGGTGTGGCTGGACAGTGCCCAGGCAGAAAGGGATCTGGGGGTTCTGGTTGACAGCCGGCTGAACATGAGCCAGCAGTGTGCCCAGGTGGCCAAGAAGGCCAATGGTATCCTGGCCAGTATCAGGAATAGTGTGGCCAGCAGGAGCAGGGAGGTCATTCTTCCCCTGTACTCAGCCCTGGTGAGGCCACACCTTGAGTGCTGTGTCCAGTTCTGTCCCCTCAGTTTAGGAAGGATGTTGAGATGCTTGAGCGCGTCCAGAGGAGGGCAACGAGGTTGGTGAGAGGCTTGGAGCACAAGCCATATGAAGAACGACTGAGGGAGCTGGGGTTGTTTAGTCTGGAGAAGAGGAGACTCAGAGGTGACCTTATCACTCTTTACAACTTCCTGAAGGGTGGCTGTGGTCAGCTGGGGGTTGGTCTCTTTGTCCAGGCAGCAACAGACAGAACAAGAGGACACAGTCTCAAGCTGCGTCAAGGCAAATATAGACTGGACATAAAGAAAAAGTTTTTCACAGGAAGAGCGATAAAGTACTGGAATGGTTTGCCCAGGGAGGTGGTGGAGTCACCATCCCTGGATGTGTTTAAAGAAAGACTGGATGTGGCACTTGGTGCCATGATCTAGTTGAGGTGTTAGAGCATGGGTTGGACTCGATGATCTTGAAGGTCTCTTCCAACCTAGAAATTCTGTGATTCTGTAAGTACTGGGAAAAGGCTGGAAGGCTACTTAGGTATGCGGAAATTCCCATTAAAAATGGGGAATGATCAACTATCAACAAAAGGAACATCTATCAACTTCTGCTGCTCATGCAGAAGTCAGTGTTCTGGATAGAAGCAAACCACGCCTCAAGTTATATCTTGTAACAGTTACAGCTAATTTTCATTATATAAGTAAGCATCACCAGTAGATATATTTTGGAGGGATAAGCAGCTCTATTACACTCTCCTCACTACCCAAAGAAATTTTAATTGTGTAAGTGTATTTTTAAATAACAATAGAAGTTTCTCCTCTCTAATCTGTAAGTTCTGAGAGTGTACTTTCTTGTCTGACGTTCTGATACAACACATATAACATTAGAAAGACAAAGAAATCATCCATATAAGTAGCATCACAAGACTGTAACAAAAACCTTCACAGGAAGTAAGTAGAGTGGTACGTCATGGAATGACACAGAATTATAAGAAAAGCACAGAATGATGTTAAGTCCAAAACATTGATCAAATAAAAATTAATGAGTTGAATTCCAGGAGGAAAAAAAAAACATCATAACCACTTTCTTCTTGTGACTGGGAAAAAAGCTATTGAGAAACAAATAATAAGGATTTAGTATCCACATTTTAAAAGAAAAAATCCTTTGTTAAAAAAAAAAAAAAAAGAAAACAAGAAAATAGGGAAAGAACAGAAAAGATGTGTTTGTGGTTTATGACTTTCAAGTGTTTGGTACTTTTGCCTTTCTTCCTAAAAAAAAAAAGTCTTATTAAAAAAATGCTACCAACCCTAAAATTCTTTTAAGAAGCCTGAGGCTCCTTTTACTAACAGACTATCAAGTCCAACTTTTCATCTGTCATATGGTGCCCCTAGCACAGACACCTGACATGCATATAAAAAGTAAGTATCAAAATGCATCCAGTGAGTACTAGTACAATCCTTGTTCAGACCTAGGGTATGCCAGTGACCAGCAAAAGCCATGGCCTCAGGAAACACACTCTGATAAAAACCTCATATAAGGGAAATCCAAATTTGCATCACAGATCTTTCTGACTTACACTTCCAAAAAGGATGAATATTCAGCCAAAGACTATGAACATCCGCAGAATGTGAGGTAAACTTTCATTGGCTTCAAATATGCTGCAGTATTATTGGCCTGACAAACTCTGAAATACTATCCTATTTCCCACAGAAAAACTGCTCATCCCTTAAGGTTCTTTCTGCTATTATGTCTCTGTGACTTGTATTTTTGTGGGAACTTTCTCTCAGTCAATAGATACAGATTTATGCAAAAAAAAAAAAAAAAAAATTTAAGTGGCACTACTATATACGCTACTCTTCAGTCTTTTCAGGATTGGAAGAATTCTTGCTAGTGGGAATGGAAAATTACCTTGCTATACCGGTTAGTGTTCCTTATGCCCTCAGATTAGTTTTAAAAAAAAAGTTTCATTATGAGAATTTTTCATAAAAACAAACACATGGGAAAGTCATTGTTTAAAAAAACCCCAAAAATCTAATAACCTAATAATCTGCATTCTTCCTAGAAGTTTCTTCATGACATCAATAGAAACTGGGGAAAAGGATAAGTATAAAAAGTAGAAGGAATAAAGAACTTAAAATATCCCTGCCAGATGTCTGACATCTATTCATTAATTTAAATACCTTTCCACAAGTTTTTCTCCATCAGCTGCCAAGATGCCAAATCTACAAGAGATTTGTATACAACTGTCCCAGTATTACTTACTAACAACTTGAAGCAATGCTTAAAGGTTCTTGCAAAATCTTTGTTGTGACAGAACAAGTACTCTCACCTGTCTGCCCAACAGTATGTTCATTGTCTAGCCATTGACAACTTCTCTTCCACACCAAGTGCTGGCTCTGTTGGAAGATTTTCTTCTGAAGCTTGATACCTTCTTCAATCTCTAGGTTTTTCTTACCAATCTGATTTCCCCTTTCCCGCCCTTACAAGCTCTCCTTATTTCATCTTGTTCAACACACCTCATCATCCACCCATCATTTTTGTCTGTTCTAATATTTAAATACTTACAAGCTCCTTCCTTCCTTCTTGCCTTCCCCTCACCTCCCCTGCATGAGCAAACAATCACCTTAACTGCCCTTTTGTTTTATAATGTTTAGAATTCCTATCTGATCTATGTCAGGTATGCTCCCCTTCGCTATTTACAACCTCTGCAGTATTTCCTCAGTGACACCCGCCTCTGAATGAAATCCACCATTCATTCCTTTGAACCAGTTGCTATTTGGAATGGTTCTTACCAGGCTCTTGTGTAAACAGCTTTTATCCGCTCATCTCTTCCTACATTAACATGTACACGACCTCAAGTTTTCTCATGTGTGTCTTCATAAAACAGCACAGAGGATCTACAGAATCATTTACATTGTAAAACACCTTTAAGATGATAAAGCCTAACCATAAACCAAACACTGCCAAGCCAACCACTGAACCATGTCCCTGAGTGCCACATCTATCTACACATCTTTAAATACTTCCAGCAATGATGACTCAGCCACTACCCTGAGCATCCTGTTGCAGTGCTTGACAACCCTTTAGGTGAAGAAAACTTCCCTAACAGCCAATCTGGCAGAACTTGATGCCATTTCCTCGTGTCCTGTTACTCGGGAAAAGAGACCAATCCCTACCTCAAACCTGGAGCTGGACAACCTCCTTCTAGCTAGTTGTAGAGAGCAATCCACCTCACCTTCTTTTTTATGCAGTTTCATTTGGTATTAAATGCCATACGAATAAACAGGTATCATTGTGACCCTTCTTTGCAAAGGAAATAACATAATGGTAATTCTTTTCATATAAAATCAGTACAAGAATTTTAAACCCCTTTACTTTATATGACTTGAAAGACATTCAAGAGCCACTGAATTTAGTGAGTTGCCACTCTACCTCTCTGTTAATTGCTCTTTACTACTGACCTCTCTGCAGCTCAAGATAAACTGAAAATAATTTTAACTTTGCGTACCAATGAGCAATTTGCAATGAATTCACAATTGACTACTATTCTCCTTCTAGGAACACCTCCTCCCCCAAGCCCCCAGATTCTATTATGAAAAAGTTGAACACCACATCTTCCCTTCTACACCCATTTCAGCCTTTCTCCCTTCTTCATTTAGTAAGAAGTTCCAGACCCAGTAATGTAAAGGCTGCTGAAAGACCTCTGCAAGAACAGCAGTAAGCAATTACGCACATTTACTGTAACAGAACCATTTTTAAATTGAGTTTTTACTCAGGCATATATAGCCATAAATTACATTTAATAAAAAAACTACACTGGGTACTGCAAGTACCTCACAGTTCTTTAAAGTAAAAGTTACTAAGTTTCCCATGACCGTTTGCATGCTTTTTTCATTATTGCACACTACCACACCAAGGAACCACAGATGTTTTTGTTTTATGAGAGCATCTTACTAGCCTACGTGGCCTACCACACACACTTTATATAAACCACTTGAGCTAAGAAAAAGTTTTCATTTACTGTCCTCAAGTACAGTAGTCCGATAACAGCTGTATAAAATACTGTCAAAAGTTAAAAATCTGCCTTGCTAGCCATGGTTAATTGCTTCAGTAATCTGCTGAAAAAATCTGTGTGAAGAGCAAGCAGATCAGAATTTGCTGCTAATATTAGTAAAACTGATGATGTGGCAACTCTAGAAACTTTAGAAACAGCTGCTGGAACAGTTCCTAGGAAAAAAAAAAGCCACAATTCCTCAGAATTTTATCTCACAGAGTATAAGTTTGGAAATTTCATAAGCTTTCAAAAGACTTTTTCCTTAGGACATTTACATGGTCTGTAAAAGAATGTCAGCAATTTAACACTTGAACTGTTTCAAGCAGAAATCAAGCCCTATGTAGCACAACTTTCTTCCTCAAGAAACTGTTGTGCCTACAATTACTTATTAGTAACACAACTAATGTAAGGATTTTTACATGCATTTCCACAGAACTAAAATGACTGCTGCCACGTGTTCCAGAGTTTAAAAAGAAAGCCATGCTTGCTTTCCAGCTTTGCACAGACTTGTAATATACAGAAAAAATGTAGTGATTTGCCAGTATACTAAGAAATGAACTGATGGAAAAGATTAGCTATTACTTCAGAATCGTGCAGAAATTTATCCTTTCTCAGTTCTCATAGCTTGTTACATGCCTTTTCAAGACTTTACACTGACCTGAGTGACATTTAAGAGAACGCAAAATCAGCTTCAAGGAAGTATTTAAGACCACGTGACCATGTGCAAGCCAGGGATACACAGATCTTGGCAGTGCCAACAGCCATCCACAGCTTCAATTTGACCACAAAGCATCCTGGACACCCATGCTTTTTCAAAAGTATCCAAGTGCTAGCCAGTCTACCTTATGAATAATTCTGAAGGGGTCACAGATGAACTTCAAGCCAGTTTAAGTTGACCAAGAGACAGAGACTCGGTGATACATCTGAACCATGCTGGCAGATAGCTCAGAAAAGCACAAAAACTGGTGTCCACCATCTGAGGAATAGTCTAATGCTGGGGCACTTAACAGAACTGAAAAACCTGGTTTAGGAGTCTAGGGTAAATACTTGTACTTCAAGAAAATGGCTTGGCCAGCATACTGTATAGGTGCTGGATGAAATACAGCTCATAAACCACAGACAAATAGCAAAAGAGAACATATCTGTAGACCAATAAGAAGTATTTTCTCAGGAGTAAAGAGTTCTGAGTTTCAGTTTTTCCTTTCAGAGAGCTCATGTATTTTATGCTAATTGTTGGATAAGCAGCCCTTGGAGCACAGTCAAGGACTTTTCCTACGGAAATACTCCCACTGGTGAAATACATGACCAGGCTCCCCTTGCTCCATAAAATCACCCTTCTTTGCCAGACAGTAGCCCAGCAACAGTATTTGTTAATATTTGTGATTAGTGCACTCTGCTGGTCATTGAGATTCACAGGATTCAACTCACTTCAGACTGAGGGAACCTATACATCAGTTTTCTCAATTATTGGAAAGTTTTATAACAACTAAGCTATTAAACTAAAAAATTTCCCCCATCAGACAGCTTCATGCCTTAAAGGACAAGATTATATTTTGAATTATGAGCAGTAAGACATCTCACAGCTCAGTCCAATACCAGGTAACTGGTGAGATGCCTCACCTCAAGTCTCACTTTTCTGTTTATATAAAGAGAGCAGACACAAATATCAAATTGCCCCAAGGGATTCCTCAATTACCACAAAGCCCAGGAGATAGTGTAAAAATAGATCTTTGGGGGTAGCTACTTTATTCCAGTGAGATGCTGGATCACTGCACCGGACTGGCTGCCCAGTATTTCAAACTGCCTTACACACAGTAGTGTCTGCAGCACTCTCAGTGTTGTTTTGAAAGTTTCCATCTAGGATTCTTTTTCATCACTGTAAGGAAGGCTTAGGAATATACTTTAAAATATCACAACATACCTTAGGTAATAGAAGCCATTTGGATCTTTGGATCTAATACACTAAAAAACATGAATGCTCACATCAACTGGTCCACAATAGCAAAAAGCACTTTTAAAGAAAGTCCACACAGGCCCAAGTGTTAATTTCTCAATTACCGTTGGAAATACAACTCAAATATTACATTTTCCTTTACTTATTACCGGACTCCAACTTGTTCTTTTGCAACAGGTAAGAGACCATTTCCTCCCCCTTAGCCACATTTCCCAAAAAATAAATATAGAGACATCTAAGAGACTGTATGACCAGGTTCAAGGAAATATTTAAAATCATAAATTGTCTGGGATTTTGGCTATTCCAACATCCAGCCACAGCTTCAATTCTGACCACAAACCATCCTAGGCACCTGTAGACCTAGACACCACTGAAATTTTAAGATTCTTCTTTCAATCTGATTTTTTAACTACTCTCCTATGAACTCATTATGTAAAGCTATCAAGATTAAACAAATATATGGGCTCCTTTGGCATCCCCTTGGAACCCTAATTCTTTTGCCTTTAGAGCCTTGACCACTAGTTAACTTCTGTAACAAATATCTGCCAGACAACATAACTACACATTATGTATCACCCTATTTTAGGTTTTGCTGGTTCAATACCCTCCCCACATCCTATGTTTATTTCACAGAAAGCCACTGCTTAAAGAGAAACATGCAAGAGGCAAAACAGCACAGCTCTATTAGCCAACCAAACAGCTCAGTCGCTGAGGTGGGATAGTCCATCTCTCCACCTCTGTGCCCATCCCACTCATCTCAGGTCCCATATTCCTGCTGCTCCCGCTCACTTGTAAGGCCCTGCTAACCATCAATCTGCAGGAGAAAACTAATCTAGCAACAAACTTCTTATAATCACAGAAGAATGAGACAAGACTACGTGGCTGGAATGGGTGAGTGAGAAGCCTCACATTGAGAAGGAGCAAGTCTGGATGCCTGTGAAACCACAGTTGGAGAATCATACTCCTTCAGGGGCACATCTCATCTGCTGAACTGCAAAGCAATTCTCCACAAAAAGCCTTACATGAAAGGCACTTCAGTGTTTAAAACTATCTCAGTTTCTATAGAATAAAATGTGTGTAAAAAAAAAAAAACACACCATGAATAAATAAGATTTTGAATTATAGGTCTAATTTATCATCCTACATCAAAAAAAACAGAGAGGTACATCACACCTGATTGACAAGCTAGTCATACATGAAGAAGGCTGAAAATAAGAAAGATCTTAAGAAACTGCTAATAAATACCACAAGGAAGTCTTAAACTCACTTTGTACAGAATGCTTCTTGCAAAAATGGTGACCATTCGAAGACTAAAAGACTTTAATTTTATTATCAGTTCAAAAATATTTATGCAAGCACGCTAGATGTACTGTATAAAAACTAAAAATATATAATACACTGAGGACTAGCATGGGTAAATACTCAGATCTGTCACATTCAGTGCACCTTACAAAAATCATGAGGCAATTCTTGGTTACAGAAATTAATTCAGCTTCAGGAAGAATGAATTACCTGCTCAAATTTCCCCCTCTCTAATCTTTCCTGGTATATTCCATTCGGACTACATTCTCTTTACTGCTATACAGAAACTTTGGTGACCAGAAATTATTTCCTTACAAAAGGATGTACTTGAACTTTCTTCAGTTTTTGAACGAACACAAGTATAAATGCAATTTCAATAGCTCTTTCCTTTTTATTTTTTAATCTTAGTTGTGCCTGAACACCTAAGGACAGCACCTACCCTTGCTACACCAAGGCAAATCATTTTTTATATAAGTATTGCCAAATATACATTTACTTCTGTGATAAAAGATTCTATAATTACAGATACAATTCTGTTTAATTACTAAACTACAGCTAAAATTCAAGACTGCAGTTTCAGACTTCCAGAGACTATATGTCTTTCTCCCTAAGGTTATTCCCCATGGCTTTTGTCTGAATTTTCTCATTATCAGCCACTCATACTTGACTTTGCCATACCAATATAAATTCTTAATTCACATGTCCAGACTGCTTTCTAAATGTGCCACTACCTAAATTGCTACCCAGCTAAATCTGAGGCCAGGATGTCAGCCCTAAAGCTAAAAAGCAGAAGAGATGAGTGTTGCCATGTAGAGTATCACAACATAAAACACTGCGACCCAAAACACTATGAATGGAATTTATCACCTTGAGCTTCCTTACTAAGCTCCCTACATAAAAATTTTAATTCTGGACTTCGCTTGGCAGGCTAAAAAATATGTGTGCACACACATCATTCTCAACATATATGGTTTTACCTTGATCCTACTTTTTAGGAAAAAAAGGGAACAATTCTGCCGTGGATGACAAGCCTTATGCAGACATCAGCTTTTATTATCTAAAACCTGTAGCTTTGTAAATAGAGAAAAATTCTATTGTCTGCATGTGAATAATTATTACAAATTTAAGATAAAAATTCACCTGATACCAAAGCTTTGATATCCAACCAAGTTTGGAAAATTTGATTCACATGTCCCACAAACAGAAGCGACTCTCGCCTCTAAGGATTTGTTTTATATAATATGATACCTTACTAATATTCAACTTTAGCCATTACAGTATTCATGGAGGTACACATTAGAACACTTATTTTTAAAGCACTGTATATAGACTTCATTTGCATTAGCTTCATGAGCTTTCTGCAGCATAGCTCGAGGTAGCTGCAAACAGAATACCATTCAAAAGAAACAAAAAACAAACAAACAAAAAAAACAAAAACAAAACAACAAACAAAAAACAAAAACAAACAAACAAACAAACAAAACAACAAAAAAGGAGGGTAGAAAGATAACTGTATTTGTTGCAATAATACAATATTGACAGCAGATTATGACTGTAAAAACAGAACAACATAATTTAAGAAACACAAGTTCTGAAAAAAAAAACCCCTAGAAATCTGTAGGGCTCCAATTCAACAGCTGCTGTTTCATACTCTTGTATGCTGCTGATCAACAAGGATAATTTTTCATACTAAACATGAGCTATCTCCCTTTAAACTTGCCCTTATCCATGGTAGTTGATGATTATGTGCTGCCATCTAGCAAATGTTTCCAGAAAAGTTTAATTTTGGAAGTTATTCTGTAGCAAGACACCTGAAATTTCCTAGAAAGCTTTTTAAAATAGGAAACATATAAGTACAATTGGAGAATACCATTAGGCTTAATACAGATACACCCTCAAAAGTAAGACCGTATGCAGTGAATATGTAATTGCAAAACTGAAGTTTTAATTCTACAACTTACATTTTCCTTTGTTTCAATGAACGCAATGAGTTAAAAATTGAAAGAATACTGCATTTTCCTCTTTCCCAAAAACTCTACTCTTCACTGTTTCACTTTGTTCCAATTTTCTATGTTTTTTATTTCCTTTGTACCCACCCTCCCTCCTTCCCTCACACAATTCTTCCTTGGGCAGTAATCAAAATGCAGCAATTCCATACAGTAATACGATGCCCAAATTACAAAAAAGTTGTGTTTCTTAACCCTTTTCAATCTCTATTTTTTCAGGCATGCAGTCACACTGAAACTGTACCATGCCAATTACCAGCAGCAAGATGGCTTCCAAAAACTACTGGACATTGCTGTGGATTCTGCAAGACCTTGCTTTTTTTCTGCTATTATCTAGGTATATATGTTCAATTAGAGCAAAACAAAGAAAACATTTATACACTTTTCACACAAGTCCTACTTGCTAACATGGAAATAATGTTATGTTTTCTTACAGCATTTACATGGCTATAAACAACTTTTCATGAAAGGAAGATTAATGCAACGTCTAAACTAATTATTTGTGAATAATTGATTATGATTGGTTTTTTATTATTTCCTGTCTTATTTCACCTCATCACAACAATTGCAATTTCCTTTTTTCACCCTGTCTCCTCAACATTGTGCAGCTACCTTAAATCTCTCATTCATACACTCACCTAAACAGTACAACATTTCCATTCTTTGCTCCTTATAGATCAGAACAATTGGGAGAATATTGCTCCATGAAGGTACTATTCTTTAACTAAATTATAACTAAAAAATCCCCAAAGCCAACAACTTTTGAGGTCTGCACTCCTTCCCAATTTCTCTGAAATTAGCCAATGAGTCCAAAAGCTCTCAGAAAGGACATTGGCATCACAGTCCACTATTTCTCTCACTTCCCTGGAAGATCTTCATCAGCAGCAGCAGCAGCAGCAATTAAATGTCCTCTAGTTTCAAAGCACATATACACCTCATGTAATAGACACTGCAGAACAAGTAAGTTTTTTGACACTTATAACTATTTGTTAGCTACTAATATCAAACATAAACCAGTAAGTTTAAATTAAATTAAAATAAAGGTCAACTAACATTAAGGTAAGTGCCAGTTTGTATCACTGAGAAACACTGGTCTTAAGAATATTTGTTCTTCCTGTAAACAAAATGTGAATTGGTAAAAAAAAAGTTTGAAATCCATCATCCTAGATTTTCTTAAGATTACACCATTTAGCAGGATTTGGTATTTTATGTTAATTAAATGCAGAAGTCTTTCTTTGCTAGAATTAAAACCTGAAATACGTAAATATATCACAGAATTTCACAGAATGGTTTGGGTTGAATGGGGCCTTAAAGACCACTGGGTTCCAACCTTGCTGCAATGGGCAGGGACACCTCCCACTGGACCAGGCTGCATCCAGAGTGCATCCAACCTGGCCTTGAACCCCTCCAGAGACAGGGTATCCAAATATTCACAGGCCTACACATGCCTCACCACCCTCATAGCATAAAACTTCTTCCTAGTATCTAATCTAAATCTGCTCTCTTTCAATTTAAAGCCATTCCCTCTTCTACTATCTCTACATGCCTTTGAGAAAAGTCTCTCTCCAACCTTCTTGTAGACTGCCTTCAGATATTGGACTCCTGTAAATCCATCAAAGACAAACACGTTTATCAGCTATATAAGGGTCACAAGATTGTCTCTGCAACTAATACCGTCACGCCTACTGTAGACTGCCTAACAAGGAAAAATCCCTGTGATCCCTAGAATTGCCTGACTGCAAAAAACTGAAGGCGCACAAAATAGAGCTGCTCCCTAATTTGCTTTCCCTTAGCAAATTGGAGAAATACATTAGAAACATTATTTAATAGAATGCATTTTCAAAAATTATTCCTTTAAACATGGTCCTAATAAAATTCCACTATTTCATCTCTTATTAGAGGAAGACACCATTTTTTCTATCAAAATGCTTTCTTACGAGGGCACCACTGTAACAAATACACTGAGGGTATCTGTTACAGAGATATGAAACATCATGGTATTGGTAAATAATTTATTTCATATTTTATAACTAAACACCAATTTTAATTAATACAGCTCTGACACTTACAAAAGGACATATGCACAGAAATGGAAAACACTTTTAATCCATTCACGCTAGGTCTCCATCCTGCTCTAAGCCAGAATGACCCTCTGTCCCTCCTGAAGATATGACATTCAGGATTTCAGTCTCTATCCTACCTTACATCTCAGATGGATCTATTATTACAGTGTTTACTTTTTATAGAAAATGGTAAAAGCTACCTCCTCCAGATCATTCAGTTTCCTCTTAGGAGAAGGTTATGTTTGAAGTATAAGATGAAATTACATTCCCAGTATCCTTACTGAAATCTTGCAATCTTTTGTACAGAGACCTATTGTACTCTTTTTCTGAAGAAGTCCTCAGTCAAATAATGTTTTCATCCCTTGTTATATTACCATTTTTGTGCTGAAAGACTATGAAACATCACCCGAACATGAATCAATCACAAGAAATCCACACTACAACAATGAATGAAGTACCCTCTTCTTGCCTTGGTAATTTACGGGTATATTTCAGTGTCACACCTGACCTTACACTTGTTAACACCAAGCATCAAGAAATACTGAGTAAGAATCTCGATTTTATGTACTATCAAACATTTTTCCTGATGAAGAGACTACACTTCACTAAATTCTTGACCACGAAAACAATTTGCACCCCTCTCCAAGTTACTCTACATGCCTAAAACACAGTAATTTTTGTTCTGCTGGTAATTGTAATCAAGCTGTTAATTATGTAGAAATTCTGGAAGTGTATAGTGCCAAGTGCAGGTGCTCATACCGTACATGCTCAGCAGAACTGCCAGCTATTCTAAACTGTTGGTGCAACACCTAATAAGAGGTTCCTTTAGCTGTGTCACGCTTACTGTGCACAGTGAGTTGCAAATATGTAATCAAAACCCATCACAAGTGAAACACTCATAACCGAATTCACACTATAAAGAGAAAAAAATATGTATACTAAAATAAATATGAAACACCAAACTTCTTATAGAACAGGGAGAAGTTAGCTGTAACCCATTAACTTTTCACTTTCAGTCCCTCCATGTCCAAGAAATTAAGGCAGTATCTTTGCCATCCAGGAGACAGGCAGCTGGGGCTTTGGTGGGTTCACTAGATCACCTGCAAAACTCCAGTGTGAACACAAACACAGCGGGACAGGCGCGATGGAACGGCACTCAGGGACAGGATGTCGCACCGAGGCACACGTGTGGAAACCGCGTGGCACCTCACTACAAGAAGCTTAACTTCAGCCGACGGATGTTTGTTTTCGTCACAGCTGAGCTCCAGCACGATGGGATGCGGTTCCCCAGGCCGAGGACCGGCGGCACCCACCTGGGACCTTCCCTAGGGCTCCAGGCAGCCACGCCGGCTGCGGGGAGGGTCGGCCCTGGGGCGGCTCGCTCGCAGGGCAATCCGCCGCCGCCGACCTTCCCCCGGCCCGAGCCCCCCGGCCCGCTCCCACCGGCACCCCGAGGGTCTCACCTCGTTGTTGAGGTTCAGCACGGGAGCCATGGCCCCGCAGGCCCCACCGTGCCCGGGATCCGAGCGCTCCCCACGCCGCCGCCGCACGAACCGAAACCGCGCGCAGGCGCTGAGGGGCCGCTTCCGGCCCGGCCCCGCCCGGAGCCCTCGCTCTAAAGCGGGGTTAAAGAGCTTCCATTGGGGCTTTTTTCGGGTGCTTGCGCGTCATGGGCGGCGTGGGCAGGGGGCGGATCCCGAGCCCAGCCCACCCGAGTGTCCGGGCCGTTCCTAAAGGGCTCGCCTCGGATGAGGGGGCAGCTGAAGCCGGGCGCCGTTGTATGTTGCGCTGCAGCGAGGATGGCCTCGCTGGCCGGCCGGCCGACCGAATCCAAAGCCGCAGTGGATGTACGCTCGTAAATCCGTAAACTGGAGTGACCTCTGCCCCCACGAGTGGTTTATAATTTTAAAAATATTTTTGGGTCCTTACTTGTCCCCCCTTGTTGCTGCGGAGTGGAACGCGTTACAGGAGCAAGCCGTGCCCGCTGCCGTGCCTCCTGACCTTGCTCTATCCCCGCCGTGGCAAACCAGCCTCCATTCTCAAAGTGCTTTACAGTTTTCAGATTGAGTTTTCCATTTGTGCAGAAGGAAGATTTCGGGTTGTGTAGAAACTACGTCCTGAAGCTTTGGTCGTGTGAGATTTTACATGCATAATTAATTTTAAATAGGTGTGGTGAAGTGTGGCTAAGCATGTGATTTTTACTGAGTGATGTCTCAGTCTGAAAAGTTTGGCAAAGTTTCATCGGAACTTTCCTCATCATTGCCCGTTCATTGTGCTAGAAGGACTTGTTGATTTAATTTGCTACAAATATTCTTCTTTTGAAACTTTTGCAAAACCCTTGCTTAAATGTAAGCAAAGCTTAGTATATTTAGAGAATGAATCGGGTTTTTTTCTGCATTCCTGTTTATCTGCTGCAGTATTCAAAAGAAATGAGGTCATATTTGAAAATACTTAGGGAAATCGTTTTAAACAAACTGAATTTTGTTTGTACAAAAAACCAAAAAGCAAACAACCCAACGAAACAAAAGACTAAACCAAAACAAAAAAAAAAACCAACCAAAACACACAAAAAACAAGTGACAAAAAGCTAAGCCCCTCCCCCCCCAAAAAAACAACCAAAAAAGACCCCACCAAAAAGCAAAACAAAAAAACTCCAAAAACCAAAAACAAACAAACAAACAAAAAAAACAGTTTCAGGAAATTGTTTGGACATTGATCAGCAATTAGCTGGCCCCTGGATGGCACTGTTGTGCCTAGAATTCTGCTTTGAAGTCTGACTATTTAAACAAATACAACTGTTGTCAGCTGTCTCTGTAATACATTTTATCTGCAGGACCTAGCATTTGAATCTCGTAATATTTTAATATTTGATTTCTAACTGGTGCTTAGGTATCTCCTGTGAGTGAACTGCAGAAAAATCACCCTTGACTGCACTTTTTTATCAAGCCTTACATGCAAGTGAGGTTAGGCCAAGCTAGTCCTTTCAAAGTATTATTTTTGAGTTCCATTTAGGATGTTTCTGAAGGTGGTGCTGGATGTTCAGTAGCAGTCTAGGTTTCATCTGCATCAATAAAGCTCCAACTGAAAATACTTTGAACTCATCCCTTCATCTTGTAGTAAAGGAATTTTGTTCCAGCAGGAGCTGAATTTCATTTAAAGCATATGTTTGCCGAGAGAGCTTTGAGTCTCACTGCAGATGAGGGGTGTTTACCACAGCTGCTGCTTCATAAAAATTCTGACTTGGACAGTTATATCCAGTTTAGTGAAAGTCAGCCAACTGTCACAGAGTGAACTTTTCTTTGTAGTACCACTAATGTCAGGCAGTTACAGTGATCTACACAAGAAGGAGCTGAATTTGACTATATCTGAGTAAAGATTAGTGTTGGATGTGATACACACAATGCTGTCAATATAAGTTTAAGAATTACTGGATATAATCTCACATCTAGACTGTATTTGTTTGCAGTGAGTGTAAAAGTGGATGCAAAAAAATCCAGAAGGGAAGGTCTTCCAAGGAAAATAAAGAGCTCCTTCCTTTTTGTCTTGATATTTCATGCAAAACTAATTGCTACATATGCCAGTCTTAAGTTCCATTGTGCATCTTAGCAAAGAGAAAGACAAAAGCTGGAGCAGGGAGCCTGTTGTGCTTCTGTGAATCCAGCCAGTGCCAGCCTGGCCTCACATCAATTAGAGTTGTTCCGTCTGGGTAGCCTACTTGGTCATAACTTCAATTTTCCTTTCCATTTCCTCTGAACACCGAAATAACTTGCTTTGAAAGTTTCTTGTAGGCCCTGATGACATACTTCTGGCCCTTCTTCATCCAACAATTTTGTCTTCTTCTCACTTAGTTAGTCATTGCTGAAAATAAGTGGTTTGTTTCTTTCTCCCTTTTTAAACCTCAGTGGCTTTCCAGAGTTAAGAATCTTTGTGCCTCATAACTTCCTTGTCAGCCCTTTGTCACACTATTTTTTGACTTAAGTGCATTCAAAGTCAAGATTTTGTCAGCTTGTCACAGGATGCTTTTAGGCATTGCCCCATGTAACACTTTTTGTACTTTGATGCTTTGTTCTGACATTTTTTCCTGTTGTGTCAGTATTTCACTCCAGTATTTTGGCACGTATTCTCAGTGTTGGAATGCATTTTTTCTGAACTATTTTCACTCCTTGGAGAGCAACTGTCTGTGTGTGCGCATCGCAGGGCAGCATATATATATGGATTATGAAGATGGTGAAGGGTCTAGTGGGGGAGGCCGTGTGAGGAGTGGCTGAGGTCACTTGATCTGTTCAGCCTAGAGAAGACTGAGAGAAGACCTCACTGCAGTTACAGCTTCCTTGTGAAGGGAAGAGGAGGGGCAGGCACTGATCCCTGCTCTGTGGTGACAGTGACAGGATGTGAGGGAATGCCCTGAAGATGTGTCAAGGAAGGTTTAGGTTGGACATTAGAAAAGGGTTTTTCACCCAGAGGGTGGTTGAACAGGCTCCTCAGGGAAGTGGTCACAGCACCAAGCCTGACAAAGATCAATAAGTGTTTGGACAATGCTCTAAGGTATGTGGTGTGATTCTTGGGGTGTCCTGTGCATGGCCAGGAGTTGGACTTGAGTGATCCTGGTGGGTGCCTTCCAACTCAGGGTATTCCACAATTCTATGATTCTATTTGTAGGACATAAGATGTTGCAGAACAATAATACAGGGGAGTTGAAATGGAAAACTATTTAAAGAAAGAGGGGGTTATGGCTGGATCCTATTTCTTTCCCTTTATCTTGGCACTCTCCAGGTTCATGTGATGTGGTAGCAGCTGTGTAGACCATCTTGTAGCTACAACTGGCCTTGATCCCAGAGGCCATGCACAAAAGTTACATTTTTGGAATACTTACTGAAATATGTGATTATTTCAGGCACTTGGTTTGTATGCTCAGTACAGATAATATGAAATTATATATGAACTTTGTTTTGTGTTGAAAATGAAAATAAGTAAATTTTAGAAATTTCAATTAATCTTTCATGTTTTGTGAATCAAATTGAAACTTTTAGAGGTTTCATAGAAAAAAGTGTCAGTAATGTTAACTAGACACTGAGGATAACAAAACCAGAAGGTTTTCTGCAACTTGTAGTTTCCTGCAGCTTGTGCTTTGACTTTTGCTGGAGGAGTTTCTTTTTCTTGATACCAAGACATCTGTTCTGGGCTTGCTCCCTTTCTTTTTGTCATGACAATTTAAAGATGTGGGCGCTCTAAAATTAGTTACCTCCCCCTAATTTCAACCAATCCCTGTCTGCCTATAAGGAACAAATATTAGTAGATATAAGTTAAAAAATAGCGGTTTACTAACATGCAAAACAGCAACAGGCAAAACAAAACCCTCCAAAACTATCAGTAAATAATCACTTAACACAAAATTGCTAAATCTCAGGAGTCCCATGGGAACAAGGAGACTCCCAAAATGGCAGAGTACTGCCCCCTCCCAAGATGGTGGCACCTGCTGCGCACTGTGGGTATGGAAACAAAGGGAAAACAGCATCAGCCTCTTCCCCAAGATACGAATTCGTATTTACATAGGAAAATTATTGGAAAAATAGACAGTAAAAAGTTCCTTTGTCCCTCTATAAATCCTCAAATGTTCCATGAAATTAGTTCGACTTCTAAAATAGAATAGAAGAATTTGCTCTTATTATTGCAGATGTTTTTGTTATTACTTTCCTCACTTTTGAGTCTTCATACACACGTGTTGCTCTCCTTATGTACACATTCGTTAGAAAGCATGCTTTGATGAAACTATATTTACATCATAAGTGATCATATCCCTCTGTTACTAAGAAAGCAGAATTAACATTGAGATTCCTTCCTACTTAGAATCCATTCAACATTCAGCAACACTTTGAGAATTTAAATTGTAAAAAACATCTGAATTTAATGATTAATGTATATGAATACAGAGCTTAGAAAGAGGATTTTATGGTGAACTTCAACCTGGGATATTAAGTTTAAATGTGTAAAGCACATTGTTTTCTTCTATAACCCATCATAACTGCATCACTTAATAGTTCCTATATCCTACATTTTTCTTTTTTAAGAAGCAGTTCCAGTAGTTCAGCTGACTATTTCAGTTGCTTGTTGTGTGAGGCCAAAATTTTCTCTTATTATACACTGGTAAAATGTTAAGTAAAAAATGGGATCCTGGTATCTGTTAGATTCCTTAAGTATTATAAATTAAAAACACAAAAATTCCCATGAAAGTGTCATGGGTAACTCAAAACATTTCATATCTAAAAATTGTTACAACCTGATAGCTGAGTTTGGAGTAGAAAAAATCACTTCTATGTTTCAGTCAAGAGATGATTGCTGAATTTATGACAGCAGAAAAGACTACTCAAAGGTAAGATTTGGAGACAGAAAAAGACAAAAGACCAAGCTGTCTCTGACTCCTTGCAGGAGGGAAACTTGAAAATAAACTGCAGAAGCACTCTGAAGATATCCCATGAGCAAAAGATGGACAGTGGGTCTTTGTCACGGTGCTCAAACAACAGATGTGCTGGGAAAGATGGGACTGAAGTGGGTCTGACTCATTCACAGAGAGAGGTTGTTTGAATTCACAGTAAAAGATGCACAAGGGGTGCACACCCGTGGCATCTACAGCTGTAAAATGAGTCCTCATACCAAGTTCCTGGAAAGGAATTTGGAAGTGGGTGATGGAGCATAGAAATGGATGGGGAAGGAGTTTTTGGAATAGTACTGGAGTGACTGATGAGATTAATGGAACTGTCTGCTGCCTGCATAGCAAAGAAAAAGCTGCAGAGAATGAGTGGGCAAGAATAGGATAAATTGTAGTATGAAATTTTTAGTAAGTAGGATCAGAAGTAGCATGGAATCATTACTACAGATGGAGAGGTATGAACAGACAGGTATAGGAGAGACTTCTTGGCTAAAATGGAAGAGAATTTTGCATCCATAGAATAATTTTAGTTACTTACGTGAAAATATAAAACAAAGCATTGTTTAATTTTACTCTGACAATTCAGAAATAATTTTGTTCCAGAATTTAGATTTGGTAAGTATAAATTTTCTGTATAGAAAAGTCTGAAGGCCAAAGTTTTTCACACCCAGTGTTAGGCTTTTAAATAGAATGTTTTATCAGGCAGGAGTCAAATCAGGATTATTTGTTACTTCCATTCCCTTCAGAGGGAGACACAGGGATAATTCCAGAGAGCACTTAAGGCTTATCTAAGATCTTGTTGCTGAGGGTAACAGAAGTCTGGGATGACTAGATTCTTAACCTAAGTGCCTCAATTAAAAATTAGTTAGGTAGGATGAATCTTGTCATGAGCATCATTGTAGTTGTGGTGAAAAGCTCAGAAATAGAGGGAGAGAAACTCATAGTTAAAGTCTGCCTAAGTCTGAAATTATAAACAGATGTGATTTACTCCAGATATAAGGTGATTCTTGAGTGCTCCCTGCAGTAATTAGAAGCCTTTGAGTCAGTGTCATGTTTCATCAGATTCATGTACAAAAGCAACAGGGGAATTGGAATCTTAGGGTGTATTCCAGTGGGCAGCTGACCCATCAAGATTACTCTCTATTTTCTTTTCCTTTTGGAACTGATCTAGGAGTTAAGTCTGAAACTGAGCAGAATTCAGATAGGATTCCTCCCTCAGGAGTCCAGTCCAAGTAACTCATCAGACTCCACAGATCAGAAGGTGATCTGTGAAGCTTCCTCACTTCCAAAACAATGTTTTAGTTTGGTAAATCAAATTATTAAAGTACAAAGAGTACTACTCTGGAAATTGCATATTTACATAATACTGTTATGTTGTAATTAATGAGAATCATGGTTCAGTGTTGATACTAATAGTTTTGATATATGAGGAAGATAAAAGACATACAAGAACAAAATTTAACAATGTAAGTCCTCTGAATTTCTTTCTGACTACTAGTTAGCAGTTATTTTTACCAGAATGTGCAAAGGATTGTGGCATTTTAACCTGAGGTTTTTTAAAGGCATTGTTTCCTCATATCCTATTCTTAAAGTAAACATTTTTTTTTTCTCGTGAGAATTTCATGTTTTGTCTCCATGAAAATCAGCAAAATGTAAACAAAAGTTTGGAATGCACTAGAAGTTTTCTTATAGTAATTAGTTATATGCAGTAGTTATTGGAACACTCAAATTTTCTGTCACTAGTCTTCTGACTTTGAAGAAACAGCTGCTGTCAATTAGGCTATGAGCATAATCACAGAATTAATCAAAGTTCTAAAAAGTTTGGGTAGCCAAGAGCATGAGTAAAATGGCAATATTAGGTGCATATTGCATTTTATGATCTTATATATATTTCAGAAGCTGCTTTTATATGTCTTCACCTGATCATCTGTTACATCTTTGAATAGGAAATTTCATTACTGACCAATTTCAGGGTACATATAATATAATAAATAGATTGATTGTAGCAACCTGAGAGCAGAAAGTTCTACTTTCTACTTGCAAGCATGTGAGTCCAACCAATGGATGCTCATTTGTAGGATCAAGTTTTCAAGGATAACTATATCATTTCTTTCATCAAAAAGAGCAAAAAGTTAAAACAATTTTCAATAATGTCTCTTCAATATGTGGTTTATGAAACAGGATGAGTTTTGTTTTATACAATTTATAGGAACAAAAAAGCTGGGAGACTTTATGCTTTGAAGTTGGACAGTGTTTTTTTGGTTCTTTTTTTTTTGTGTGTGTTTTCCTGGCTTAGAACTAGTTTACAATTAGTCTTAGAAAGCTAATGTTAATACCTTAACATAATTTTATGATGCAAATTTGAGAGTAAGAGTTTGTGGTGAAAATTCTGACCAATGAATCTCTAGCTCCAGCACGATTAGCAGAATTGCATTTCAAGGTTTTTAAAAGTGGAGTTGAAAAATACAGATGAAAAATTAATAAATCTTTTTAATTTACAAGGTTGTTGAACCAGCACAAGCAGTAAGAAGTGTTTCATTTAAAAGCACTCCGTGTCATTGAAAGAGAGTAGATTATGTGATATATCCAGAGTTTATGTAACATGTGATCCTTTGGCAAAGATTGAATATACTGAGCTTTCAAGCCACAGAATGATGGAGAAAATCTGATGTCTTTCCAATGTCAAAGCTGTTGCTGAATGTTTGCTGTGAAACCACTAAAATCAAGATAATTTTCTGAATTCTAAAAACTTGGGGCCAACACAGTGGAAAGCAACTTGGCAGGAAAACACCCTGGTGTCCTGATGGAAACTAGTTGACCATGAGCCAGAGCTGCATCCTCATAGCAAAGAAGGCCAGAGATCTCCTGGGATACATTAGGAATGACAATGCCTGCTGCAAATGAGGGTAGTGTCTCTTCCCCTCTATCACATGTGAGACACATCTGAAGATGTCAGTCCAGCTCTAGGCTTCCCAGTGCAAGAAGGACATAGACATCCTGGATAAAGTCAAGTGGGGACGACTACAGGACTGTATCATCAAGGAGCATGAAGGAGAGCTAGGACTGCCCAGCCTTGAGAGAGCTCAGGGGGATCATACCAATGAATATAACTATGTGTTAAATATATAGTGCTGCCTACTTGATAGGACAAGAGGCAGCAGGTGCAAACTGATAATAATATCAAAACCCAGTGTATAAGCACATGTTTAGTGTTCATTACTCTATATTGAACCAGGTAAGTGATGGGAGGAAGAGTATGCCGTTCCTATCTGATCAGTGTTTATATCTCAGTTCTTTGGGGTTTTTGAGCAACTTTGTCATATCTTGGGGGAACACATCAGTGGTAGAAGCTCATATTTTGATCAGAAGAGCACTGTTAGAGTGATGAAAAGGTGTTAGGCAACAGACTTGAATGATTTGAACAAAAGAGCACTCCTCCTTTTGTTTGTTTTCTTTTTTTTTTTTTATTTATGTGATTTTGTAGGAAGGTGGACTTCCTTTTTTGTAGCAAGTGAATAATATGCTAGAACATGTAAGACTCAAGGATGTTGTTGCTGCATAAATATATTAGGCACCTGCCATGGTTTTCTTCACAGTCTCCAGATTAGGCCTGTTTTTTTAGTCAACTGAAGACTATTCTGAATAGAGATTCCACCGTAGAGATTGTCAGGCACTTCCTAGTTTTTCTTCCTGTCTCTTTTTTCAAATTGGCTGAATTATATACATCTGTTCTTGTTTCTAACTTGGTCTAACTTCCATTTCTGAAATAAAATCCTGTCTTAGATTCCATAAGCTGTGTAATAGAATAGGAAAGTAATTATGTCTGTTGGCTTGGATTTTTT
>VZTT01003574.1:48978-70804 GCA_013400855.1 Buphagus erythrorhynchus
TGACACTGTTGGCTTGGATTTTTTAATTTTCTTGCATTTCGTTGATGTTTCTAATAAGCACTGCAGCAATTGTATTAACCTCTATATTTTAATTTATTATAATTGTAGGAAGAACATTCTGATTTCTTCCTTGCTCTTTTTATTGTTATTTTAGCATTAGCAAATCTGTTAAGCTTGCTAATAAAACATTAGTAAGGTTTTTTTCATTACTTTGGTATTTGTGTCTCTGTGTGTGCACGTGTGTTGTGGATCTGTGACTTTGCTTTGATACTACATGAGAGAATAAATAGAAAAGTCTTTTGCACTACTGAGAAAAATATAGAGGAATTCATTCACAAGGCCTCCATAGGATTACTGCAGCAGCCTCTACATGGCTTAGTTAGTGTAGACACAGCTCTTCACCGATTTTTCTTCTTTTGAAATAAATAGAGTAGGAGAGGAACTTAATGAATAACCTGGCTTTTCTGCTGCATCTGTTGCAATAGAAAACTCTCAATGGTGTTGACCACAGTGTCAGGCAATCTTTTAGTCACAGTATTTTTGGGGTTTATTAGTTTTCTATAGGCATGATGACTTGATACAGTAAGTAAATTTGCATGTGAGTTCTTCTGAAAATGGTCACCAGAAGTAAATATCCGTAAGTGGAAGGCAGTTGGGGTGATTACTACTCTGAATGAGTAGCAGTTATTTTAGGAAGAAATGCATGTACATAGAGAACTTTTCAAGTTCTCTGCCATTGAATGTACAAAATCTTTACAACACTTATTAATATATTGATCAGTACCTGGTTATTTTCTTCCATTCATAGCATCATGCTTGGAAAATAGCAAGTGTATTAATGATGTTTCAATCAGAAAGAAGCATGTTTAAAGTGCAATTTTCAAGTGAATATATGAGTAAGAAATTCTGTAAGAAATTATTCTCATCATCTGATTTCTTGATGTCCAATGATGAATACCCACCTCTGGAAAAATTTCAGAGAGAAGGAGTGTCATAAAACACGTGTTAAGAAGGTCTTTTAAGACTGCTCAGGCTTAGTTTGCTCAAAGTTCTTGCTCAAATTTTAATCAAGCAAGGAAATTAATTTGGTTTATGCTTTTAGCTTTGTGGCCTATCTGCTTCCATTAGCAACATTTTAGGCTCTGGTTTCCAAGGGAAAGGTTATGTCAGTCCTTCTGATTTCTCATTCATTTTGTTGATAGGTGGAAGACCTGACATTTGTGCTATGCAATAGTTTTGGAAGGCAGATAGAAAGTTGATAGCTCAGCCTCCATATGACTTCTCTGCATAACTTCTGGGGGTTAATTAATGGTAATAGATTCTGATTACTCCTCACCCTGACATGGAAGCTCCTTGGGAAAGAAGAGAGGTCAGGATAGTCATTAGCCACTGAGTTCTTTTCTGCAGTTGGTGGCAGCAGGCTATTAGGATGCTTAAATTTATGTGAAGGTCGAGAAAGCCAATTGCAGGGCTGCTGGATGTTCGAAACTGACAAAAATTCCTTGCTGAGCATAGCTCAACTGGGAACTAGAAAATCTAGGCTGAAATCATATTCGAAATCTGCAGTTCAAAAGCACCTTTGTGCGTAGACTTCACACATAAAAAGTTTGGCTTCAGCTCACGTAAATAATTCATTCACTTAGCCATATCTTTTTTATACAAGTTAAATTCAAGTATCTCATTAAAGCTGAAAAATAAAATTGACTCTAGAGTTGAGCTGAGGGGTTTGGGATGGGCACAGGGTAAGTCTTGTTATAATGAACTGACTGATGGGGATTTTTCTACTACCACAAGGAGATACTTTCAGAGATTATGAGGTCTTGTATGATGCCATTCAAATGAAAAATTGGTGAAAAAGACCAGAAGCCAATTTCCACACTGCTTTTTGAATGTTTATATAGTCATTAAAATAATACATGGGCATCCATGAACTGTGCAAGTACAACAAGAGGAATGAGGACATTCAGCTTGCACACATAGCCTGAAAAGCACTCTCTGAATAATTTATTTTTGTGCCCTGGTGTCAAACCAGAAGCCTGAAGGAAAAGTTCGAAATTACCTGTTTGTAAATTTAAAATAATTGTTATTTACACCAATTTTCCACTTATCATTTAAACCCACTTTCCTATTGAGTATAACAGCAACTGGAAGAACATCTAGAAAAGAAAAATTTTCTTTGTACACCTTTCTTTGTAATATTGCTGACAGTTTGTGGAAAAGTTACTGATAAGTGTGTTCTCTTTTATTCAAAGAAGTTTCTCTACAGTCTTTATTTAGCTGTATTGGTTTTGTAACAGATGTCTGAATGGGTAAAAATCCTCATTTCCTCCATGCATGATGTTTTGGATGATTCTGTTATTGACTCATAAGACGTGCTCCAACTGAGAATCCTGATTCGGGTTGTGTATGGTGGATTATGCTTGTAATATAATTTCTAAGGGACAAATTCTCATTTTCTGATTTTCTAAAACATTTGGATATTTTCAGCAGGTTTCTTTCTTCATCCTGAATATTAGAGAAAGACTATGTGTTCTTGATATACAATAAGATACTGCCTGACATACGTAATTAATGTTAATGACATTAGTATTACAGTCTTTTGAATATTTTCCTCAACTCTGTTATAGCAACTCAATATTAAATTTGACCATGCATCAGAATTGTGTGTTCTCTTGGTTGGTTCTCATAGATCTTGTGTTTGAAATTCTAAGATCTTCTGTGAATTGCTTTGCCTTCTGAAGTTATAGAGATTTGCTGCAAGTAAAGTGAGTACAGCAGGGTCAAGAGTTCAGATTTTGGTATTCTTTGTGTTATATACTGAAACAGATGTTCTGATGTCTATGGTAAAGTAGAAATAGACCCAACCGTTGGGTTTTGAGTAAATTGTACAATCTCTTCTGTCTTTATTTCTGAATTCCAGCTTCTATTCCTCTGGTTTACTTCTCTGAAATAAGTAAGTTTAACCCAATGCGGTTTGGGTTTTTTGATAGCTCTGGATTTGCTACTGCTGGACTTTAATAAGTACTTTATTAAAAATTTTTAATCCCCACAGCAGATCATTTAGGCCCTTTATAACTAAACCTCTTTCATTGTTGTGTTTGTCAGTTCAATGGCAGGAACGTTATGTGCATTTTGAACATATACAATGAATTGAAGAATGACTGTACTGGCAGAAGATGTTAGTACTTTTCCTGATAGTACTGAAAGATGAAAGAATGGACAAATCTTGCAAAACATTAGTTTATCTGGCTTCCAGGGGGCCTATATGCAGTTCAGGATAATGCATGCAATTGAGGAAATCTTACAGTTTGTTGTTGGCTATTATAACTAGGAGGTCCAAAACCCGCTAACATTTATTTACATGGATGTTCAGATGGATTTTGTAGCATACTTTTAGGTATATGTTAGTCAAATGGATTTTCATTCTACTTAAGTCAGGAGAGAGAAAATAGTTTATAGGAATTTTAATGTAATGCTGACCAAATTCTATCTGTTTAATGAATGCAAGTCCACACAAGTGCTTGCTAAATTATGGTGAGCAGGTTTTAAGTAATTTGTCTGATTAATTCCACATAATAGTCTGTGAGTATAGTTAGGCACATAAAACAGGTGGTGGGATGCACCACTTGTATTGGAACAGGAGGTATTTTCTTTCTCTAAGAAAGAGTGAAAATGAAAAGCTCACATTTATAACTTTATGTCATGCAACTACTAATTCAGGTAGATATGGAAGAAGTTCAGCTTTTAATATCACCAAGCAATGCCTTCAGACATCACTCAACAATCAGGTCAGATCATGTAATTTCAGCTATTTTTACAAATTTTCCTCAGTAATAAATGAACAGCCAGTCTTCTACCATCATAACCTAGAAGCACCTTTGGGAAGAAGGTGTTCACTGATTGAAGGAAACATTTAGGTGTTTATAAGCATGTGTGTCATATCTTTTATTCTGTTGATACCAATATTTGATGTTGGAATTGTTAAAGGAATTTTCATTGCTAAAAGGGACAGCTTTCTAAAAGGTCATATTATTTTTTCTGGAAGTTCACACTGTTTAATGGAAATTTTTTTGTCTACTTGACAGCGAGGGCAATGTGCAGAGGTGTTCACATTGAGAGAGAGACCTTTTTCACAATTGCAAAACTCATAGTACATGTGTATCATTGGCTGATTTCCCTGCCTTAGAGTATTTTCTCTTAACTCTGTTTAATATCTGAGACCCAGATAAGTAAGTTAAAAATATATGAATTGTTTTTTGAAATTTAAATTAAATCACAAGATTCTTGATATTACTGGAAGTTATAAGAAACTGGCCAGGATGTTTTACTTCGGTTAGAGGGAAATACTCTCTAGTATTACAAGTTTATAACATCTGTTCTCCCAAAATTTAGGTCCTAGTTTATTTAGAATATATATTATTTGCATATTATATAATATGCACAGGTATGAAATGCATATATATGCTTACAATATCATGCTTAGAAATGATCTTGAGTTTAAGGTTGTATTTCAAAGTTTTTGTGAACAGCAAGGGACTTAGTGGTAAATCAGCTTTCTTACAGAATACCTTGGAGCTTTGTATGTCAGTTTTGTATGTCAGAAATCAGTTTTGTACATACACCCTTAAATACTATGCTTTTCTTTTATTTAAGGAATGCACCAAGGTTTGCTTAAAGGTTACTTTATTATTCACCTTATTATAAATAAAAATAAATTGCAGTTCAGAATATGGTTTTTCAAAGTTAGTCAAATAAATCCTTCTATCTGCAGCCACTGTTAATTTTAGATGCAAAGATGCTCATGTCTGTAATCTCTAATTCTCAACAGAATAGAAAATGTGAGGAGCAAAGTTGTACTAACAATGATGTGATTGTGGATTTCTTCCAAATTGCTTGATACCAGGATGATTACTGCAGGAGCTCTCTGTAGGACAGCTGTCCTTGCTAATGGTTGTTGCCGGTATGGTTTGTGGCAGTAGCTGAAAACAAAATTGCAGCATCAGATTTCTCCAGCTGAAGTTAGAGGGTCATGTTCTTCAAAGACCTCTTCAATACTGCATGAAAACTCCATATTACAGTATCTGAAGCAGTGGGATACAGACTTTAGTACAGCTCAGCCAATGTAAGAAGTATATGAATTTGTACATGAAACAGTCAGATATATATTCAGATGCAGCTCAGCCAAGGTAAGGAATATGTTTCTTCAGTTGTTCCTTTTCACTTCTTTACAAGGAACACCGCCAAGCAGTTATGAGAGGTGGCAATCTCCTCAGGAAAATAAAACTGGGTAGAATGTCCTTGAAAACACCTTAGATAGCATACCTTAAATGGGCCCCAGCCACTTGGGTGCAACATATTATGATATAAATTTCTTGCAAGGGAAGAAGGTGAAGGAGCAACGATTCCATAAGGCATGTTCTCTTCTCATATATCATATGTAGCAGGAAGTATATGTTATGGTGTGATAGAAAATTGGTCTTGCCATATATGCTCTGATGTCCTCACTGGAGACGTTTCTGTGTACAGCTGTACATAGAAGTGATATGTGAATGTCCTTACTTAGGTCAGTCTGCATTGCAACTTTTGAAATATTATAGGATTTCAGTTCAGTCTTCATGGTCATAAATAAATTTATGTTATGGTATTATACTTTCTCTACAGATACTAACTCCATGATAGTCACAGAAGGTCCTCCTGGAGCTCATGGAAAGTTAGCATTTCATTGCTAACTCTCATTTCAATAATGTTTTTGCCTTTGAATTTAATTCCAGAATAATTTGTTGTCTAATAGCTTTAAAAATCAGATCACCAAGCTCTGTATTGTTAGGTTAGAATTCAGTTATGTAAATAATAAATTAATTAGTTTATAAATAGTTTTTAAATATTAAGTGCTGTTTTCAGAGACTTTTTACTTAATGAGGTTACTTTTGAAAGCTAAGCTGTTGTTAGTTTCTAGCACTGTACTGATATATGCGTTGTTATAATATGTTCATATTATATTCCTAATTCCTATATATTCTTATATTCCTGGGGTATTCACGGTAGTGAAGCAAATGGTTGTTGGGGCATTGAGTATTGTTTCAACACTTGTTCCCAACATCTGTTTCTCATTTGAACTTTCTGTACTCCTTTATTTTCCTGCCCTGTCTGCGCCTCACTGTGAAGCAGAGCTGCCAAAAGGAAAAAGAATGAAAAAAGAAGTTTCTGGTCCCTTGAAACTCTGGTCAGGCAGCAACGTTCTGCAATATTTTCTTTTTACACCACCAGACATGAGAACATGTGCTCTCTCTTATTCTACATTTTTTATTGCAGGAAAAGCTCTAGCCAACTTTCTGACAGCAAAAAAGAAGCAAGAAAGGCTGATACGTGATTCCAGGTTCCAGAAGATGTTTTAGACATTGTGGTCTGCAAATAATTCTACTAGTCTATTGATCTGGACTATGTCATCCTTCAAAGGAGAATGATTTACCAGGACTCAGTGGGCAGCAGTCCTTTTGAGAGCACTTACCTTGAAGAGCCAAGATATTCCAAAGACTTGTTTTTAGGGTTGCTTAAAGAATCACTGGCAAAGGTATTGGCAAAAGCACAGCTGGTGTAAAAGCAAAAGCATTACAGAGTTCATTACTCAGGTTCACCCTGCTACTTACTAGATGGTTAAAGCACATAGAGAAAAAGCAAACAAAAATCTAAACCCATTCAATCTGCAACAAAAATCAATCCAAAAATTACCTGTGAGAAGGCTTGGGGACTGAGGGAGGAGGAGGAGAAGAAAGAGTTGGAAAGGAAAAGGTTCAAAAGGAAAAAAGAATACAGAAGGCCCTCCAGTTGACTCATAAGATTCAGAGTAGACCCCCTTGCTAAACAGAGCCTAGGAAAATTTTGGTCTAAAGGTTTAAACCTAAACTTAACAGCAGTTAGTCTGTAGCTTAAATTAAACAATTGAACAATTCATATTTAGTAACTCACAGGCCTAACTTACTTACAAGTCTAAAATACTTATGAATGTGTTGGAGATATGTAATATCTATATAATAATCTCCACATGTAATATGGAGAGAGCAACACTCCCCATACATTAGCTGTGGCACTCAGACGTCAAGGAGTATATGTAAGATGTATACCTCTGAAAAAATTCCCTTCCATTTCAGTGAAGTACTTGAGTCAGATGCCTTTGCATCTTGTCAGAGGGTGAAGGGTTGAGTGTGGTGTAGGGGCCATGTCACAATCAGTGTTGTTCAGGGATCCTCCGAGTGCAGCCAGCTTGGGAGCTCTGTGGCTCAGAGTGGCCCTGCTCCCAGGGAAGAGCTGGTCACATGTGCTGCGGTCCAGGAGAGCTCCAAGGATCTCGCTTTGGGCTATGGTTTATAGGGTTACCACAGAGTGAGCTTTGGTCATAATAACTTCTCATCCTGGCTGCAATTCAGGTAGGTAACTTTCTCCAAAAATTGTTATTTCCTTGGGCAGTTTTTCAGGCATTAAAATAAATATCCAACATTGTTTGTTGAAAACCAGGAGCTCATTGGACAGCACTAGTTCCTGGGAACAGTTTTTCTGATAAGCTCAAGGAAAGCTAGTGCAGGTGCTGTTCATCAAGGCTGAGGCCTAATGAACATTTTTCAGATCATAGTTTAGCCTGAGCTAGACAGGGGATGTATCACCACAAGTTGTCAGGACATGGCACTCTGCTTGAGTGGGGCCAGGTTTCACTGGACAAAAACTAACAGTACTACCCACATCCCACTTCAACAAGCATCCAGTGGAGACCTTTTAAAAGAACTTAAGGAGGTTTAGTGAAACTGACATAACTTTGGATTTTTTTTTTAAAGTAGACAAGTATTTTCAGAAAATTCATTTACATATAGATGGGCTGTGAGAATAAAATTGTATAGGATATTTTTGTAAAAGATGGAAAACTTTTCTTAGAATTCTGAGAAACTGAAATTTGTCTAGAGCACATTGGCAATGACTTATGGGATGTAGCAAAAAGGGTCTCTGACAAACTTCTCTGTCACTAGGGATGCATTTAGGTGATAACAAAGTTGGTGCATTTGCAGCATGGTTAAACACTGAAAGTGAAATCTGCTAGGAGTTAAAATGCTATGTACAAAGTATGGTAAAGGGAGACTTGAAGAGGCTAAAATCTGTTTAAATCTGTTTCGCTTTTTTTTTTTTTTTTTTGGGGGGGGGAGTTAGTGTATCAGTGTTCCAGTAGTTGACAAGGGAAGAAAAGACTGAGTTGTACCCATTATGCAATGCCTTTGCATCCATGGTCTCTGCTTTCCAGTTTCTTCTATGATGAATTCAAATTTTTCAATCATGTAGTGCCAGCCAGATCAAAGAGAGAGAAGTTCACATTGGATTGTTGGACATGGCATTTGGAGAGCCTTGGCTGAAATGGATGCCACCATCTATCTGGAAACGTGTATTTCCAGAATGCAGTACAGGGCCTGGTAAATGATAGTTAACATTTTTTTTAATGCCAAAAGGACGTTTCCTTTTTGGTGCATTATAAGATATATGAGTCAGAGAGACTAACAATGAAATATTTGATTTTGACTTTACATAAGAAAAGCAATTTTCCTGTGGAAAATTCACAATGAGCTTTAGTATTAATATTAGTTAAGCAACTGTTTATTCACTAAACATGTGGACATATGCTAGCTTTACTAAATTCTTTTAAAATTTATATCCAAGAGCCTTCAGGAAGACAAATAGTTCTTTCTAATTAAAATTAATAAGGAACTTGTAAAGACTAGATAAAATTTCTGTCATAGATATGTTTATGTTAGAAGCATTGTGAGGAGTTACACTGAATGGAAAAGAATTTTCTATGTCAAGCATAAACATACAACAATGAATCACAGACTTTCCCCTCTGCTCACAGTCCCTACATAGAAGATCCAGTTGTTCCAAATTTTAATCTTGAAGCATTTGTAGACATAATTTCCTCAAAGATTACTTAGTCTGGAAATGTTTTTAACTAAAAACTTATGTTTTCAGGCAATAATCCAATTCTGAGCTGTTATTCAGTCAGTTCCATAGATGACATCTCCCTAGTTTCGTTCTCAAATGTGGGTTGATTTATACACCTTCACATTTCACAACTTTGTTCTTGCAATTCTGTCTTGCAAGCAAGACAATACTCCCTTGTGTAGAGGTATGCCAGTTGTATATTAAAAGTCATCTGCATAGTTTGAAAAAAATAGCAGACAAAGTTAAAGGATTTTAGTAATCAATAATCCTACATTACTTCTGTAAAATAGAGAAAATGCTGTGGATAGTAGGTAGGGCCTTCTTAATTTCTGCTCAGAGGAGCAGAGAACTCAAGTGATGCTTCAAAAAAATGTTAAAAATAGGAGGCCCAGGTATCAGATTTAAGTACTTGTAGACATGAACCAGGAAGGAAAAGTGACATCATAGTCTTCTCCATGTGAAAGAATAATGGTATGTATTTCATTGTCTTATGACAAATATTTCATTGCTTGTAGTAGCACTGAAGAATAAAGCACCACAAATACTTTTTGAAGCTTCTAGGTAGTTATTATCATCATCATTTTCAAATGCAAAAAACATCCCAAGGTTTTTAATGGCCTGAGACAGAGCTAGGGAAAGGACTCAAGATTCTTGAATTCCAGTCCTTTGACTTAACCAGATGACCTTTCAAAGGCCATATCTCCTATTTCTGGGTGTTTTGTTAGTACAAAGCGGAAGAAGGAAAAGGATTGGTTTGGTGTTCATTACTTCAAACTTTTCCTGTTAAGTCTGAATCCCCTGAAGGTAATGTGTGGGCTGACATGTTTATTCTGTGTTCCTGGATGAACATCAGGAGAAAAACAGTGGTGAAGAAATGGTAAAAAGACTTTTAAAAAGAACTTTCTTAAAAAGTTAGCGTTTCAGTAGTGTTCCTATAGGACACAAGAAAACACGACGTGTGCACACTGCAACTCAAAAGGTGAAAAAGAGAGTGAGTTTAATTTCTGACTCCATATATATAATTTTCCAAAGGTGACAGTGGATTGGAGGGTGACACCTCTCCAATGACACTGGACAAACTAACAGTCCATCAACTTTCTCCACCTACATGAAAGAATAAAAAACAATAAGTTGTTTACAGAAAGTGCATGAGAAAGTTGGTAACAGGAATGAAAACATCAGAAGGCATTGAACATCTTAAAAAATCAGGGCAACATCTCACCCTTCTCAGTTTATAAAAAGAAAAAAAGAAAATAAAAATGAACAATGTGAAAAACAAAATTTTGAACAAAGTTCAGTGTCCATTCGTGGAGGAATCATCAGAGTGATCACTCGCGTCATCTGCATCCGAGTCATCACTCAAATGATTCACCCACTTGATGCCTTTCAGGTTGGTCACAGTTTCCATGTTGCCCATCGGTCGGATTCTGTCTCTGCGGTTGCAGGTCAGGGCGAACACACCTCGAAGGTACCCAGCGTACCCCAGTATCTGTGGAGACACAAGCATACCCGCGCCCCGAAGCGATAAGGTCATAGGGACCTTCCCACTGTTTGGTGACTAAATTTCGCACCCGAACCTTCGCTCGAGGCTGATGTGCCTCGTCCGCAGCCTGCAACGAGAGATGATGATTTAAAATGACAGGGTTATTTGAGTTCTGCGGCACCGTAAGATGATTGATGGTGCACAATGCTTTTGCCAACTGACTGTGCGGGGTTTCACCCCACATTCCCCGTTTTTGTTTTTGAAGAACCCGCTTCAGAGTACCATGAGTGCGTTCTACAATAGCTTGACGAGTCGGAGAATGAGGAATACCAAACTTGTGTGAAACACCCCACAGCTGCAGGAACTGCCGCACCTTTTGCATTGCGTAAGCAGGACCATTGTCAGTTTTCACAGCAGAAGGTATGCCCAGAACGGCAAAGGCCTGCCTCCAGTGGGCAAGAACATCACGGGCTTTTTCTCCAGTGTGAGCAGAAGCCCACATCGCAGAGGAGAACGTGTCCACCGTGACATGCACATACTTGAGCCGGCCAAACTTGGCAGTCTGGGTGACACAGTAGCTCTTGTGAATCAAAGTAGCAAGCGATCAAAGTCTGCGAGTTACCACACCACAGATTCTAAACAAGCAGCGTATGCAATTGAGGCTCCTGTTACATGTGCAGGAAATTCCTTGCTCAGTGCTGTAAGTGTAATGTTACAAGACTTAGCATCTGGAAATCTGAATTTTATTACTGCTTAATGAGGACTGGTAGTATTTTCACAGACCCTGTCATTGGTTCAGCTCAGGCTGTTGTAGTACAGCTTTCCACAGAGAATTGTAGAATGGCTTGGATTGAAAGAGACCTTAAAGACAATCTAGTTCCATCCCCCCTGCCATGGGCAGGGACACCTTCAACTAGACCAACCTGCTTAAAATCCCATCCAACCTGGCCTTGAACACTTCCAGGGATGTGGCATGAACAACTTCTCTGGACAACCTGTTCCAGTGCCTCACCACCCTCCCGGTAAAAAACTTTTTCCTAAAGTCTAATCTAAACCTACTCTCAGTTTAAAGCCATTTCTCCATTTCTGTCACTACATACCCCTGTAAAAAGAATCTCTCCATCTTTTTTGTAGGTTCCCTTCAGGTAGTGGTGATATCTTGAGAGGCTACCTAGAGCAGGGGCTAGACAGAGTTAAAGGAATGACATAGGTATTTATTAAAAGGCCTTCAAAGAATACACCTGGGGCAGTACAAGAGCCTGGCAGAGGCTACACCCAAGATGGATAATGAGTTCTCACACTTTTATAAGTTTTGGTTCATTTTCATATTGGGGTTATTGTCCAATTACAGCTTCAGGTAATGAAGCCCTATCCTCCCAGTTTGCTCTCCTCAATTTGCTGTTGTTTATATTTTCTTGGGCTTGAAGATGTGATGGTGACCTTGGTCTAAAGGCTGCAAAAGGATTGTTTTGTCTAACTAAACTGTGAAGAGAACTTGCTAACACTCTAAATGTAGTTCAGAGTTATATACTAATGCAGTAATTTCAGAATCTGAAAAATATGAGAGCTAAAACTTAAGGCATTACTGGAAGGCCTCATTTAGGTCACCCTGAAATTTTCTCTTCACTAAAACCCTAAAATTCTTACACAGGATCTGAAACAAATGAAGACTTTTCCTACTTAAGCATTTTTTATGATGTGACAAAGAATGTGATTTTAAAACAAGCTCTGTGTTTCAAACCCAACTTTTGTGAGCTAGGGCTGTGGAAATAGGTTTAGCATTATCACCTGGAATTTCTACTAGTCTTCCTCTGGCTGAAGAGCTGCTTTACTAGCTTTTGGAAGGAGTTGAACTGGCAGCCCTGTAGAGTCTGGATGAAAAGATATTGCTGATGCTAGCCAAATGCAGTCTTTATATTCAAAGAATTTGGAGTTCTTTGGAGTCTGTGATTTATTATTAAGACAAATGAGTGTCAAAAGGAGGTTGTCCTCTGTTCATTTAATGAAAATGGCAAGTGCCATTGAAGCAATTCTCTTTTACTTGTGCTAGATTATTGCATTTACCCAAAATAAACTCTTAAATGTTGCATACTGTAACAGCTTTCTGATTACAAATTATAATTTTTTATAAGTATCAAGGTTTTTAAGTGGCAATTTTCATAAAAAGCTGTTGAATTATAAAAAAAGTCTGGCACAGAACAAAGGTGTACCCATGCTCCCTGGGTTCTAAGTTTTAAAAGCAGATTTCTTTTTTTGTCTTGCTAATTTCCTTAAATACTTGATTATACATTGCTTGTGTTGGGGAGCTTCCAAATAAGCTGAGGATGCTGAACTATTTCTTGAAAAACAATAGCATATAGAATCTGCCTTTGAAGACTTCCACAGTGTTTACATTATTAGAGATTGTGACTACTGGTGAAGGAAAAACCACTTTTCACATTCTCCTGCACTAACACATAACGATCAAAGTCAGAAAACTACCTTTTTCTTTAGAAACAAGTTTTTAAAAAGTGAAATGCAGTATGATCTTGTAATTACTCTTAGGTTGCCTGGCTGTGCTGTTTTGCATGCCAAAATATCCTTTCATCTAAGAGGCATTAGTGTAAAGTTTAGGCAAGCATCTAGTGTTTCTTATGATGTGCCATTAATAGCTTCAAGCAAGCACCGTATTGAGTCAGCTTTAAAGCAATCCTAAACTTTTTTCTCTCCCTTTCTCAGAGATCTATCAAAATGCAGCAATAATAAAAAGCAAGAAGGCAAAAACTTCAGGAATTTCCAGACAAATAATAAATCAAAAACTCCAAACTTAGAATAAGTACTTCTAAAGCATCAGAGATTTCTGTTATTTCAAGGTAGACAGGATATTATGCTGAAGGACTTTCATGCTTCATCAAAAACTCCTCTATGTAGCTGTGCATTGAGATAAAAGTCATCAAGTCGATGTGGTTAGCGGATGTAAACAATATTTTATAGCAAATCTCCTCTAATGGTACAGATAGTATAGAAATACTTGTAGTAATATATTAGAAAAGCTGTTAGAGTTACAAAACATTAAAAGTGAGGAATATCCTTGAATATCCTTTTGAGACCATGAGGCAAATTTATTCTAATTTGTTGAAGTGCTAAAGTAGAGCTGTGGTACAAATTCTTCCCTGTCATAATATGTCACAATGAGTGCCTTGTCAATTTTAGCTAATTACTACTGCCAATAATCCCAGTAAGACATTACCTTAAAAATAACTTATGATCTCATGGGTACTGCAAAATTAAACTCTCCTGCTGCTGTATCAATTTTTTTCCATCTCTCTACATTCAATTTATAAGAAAAGTTTAAATTCCTGTATGTTCTCTAAAAAATAATTGTAGTATTTTAGTAATTTCATTTTTCAATTCTGGCTGATGAATTTGGATGTAAATTCATTCAATCTTCTCTGAGTAGTTAGGCTGAACATGCTGCATGGGGATAAACACATGCAGGGGATGAGCTATTGGCTTTTGCTTATTTCAAACTGTTCAATTCTAACTAATCTAAGAGATATATTGCCAAGCTTCCCTGAGGGATGGATTCACTGTTTGCTTTACTTTTGTTTTTATGTACAGGATCTAATGAGTACTTTCTGCTTTTAGGGAACACTTTTCTACAAAAGATTAATCCACAAGTTGTTCCCCGTACACTTTAACTAATTTTGATTATTTTTATTTTCTTATTAAATAACAAGACTACTGCAAAAAAGCAAAACTAATAAGCAAATCACCATCAAACATTATTTTGCATTAAAATGAAGCTTTCTTACTTTGATTTGAAATTATAAAAGCAAAGACTGTAAAGCAGAGAAGAGTTTTCAGTAGCTAATGAACAAAGACTCCGGAACATCAGCTATTTGCACTTATGTTGAAACTGAGTCAAGGAAATAATTGCTAGATCAAGAGAACCTTGAAAAATATTAAATCATTTCAACGTAAAACAAAAAATAAAATGAGTGAAAGAGATTAAAATTAAGGAACAAATACAGGAGTCAAGAAATGATATTGCATTGCCAATTTACCCTTATTTAAATAAAAATGAGTGAAGGGAAGAAGATATTAACAATTCAAGGTGAAATCTAAATTAAAATGAAGGCAATAGTAAAAAAATAGTGGTTGCAGTATTAAATCTAATTTTCTCAAGAGGGAAGCTATGAGGAAGCCATACTGGTTTAATGGGTAATAAATCATGGGTGATAAAGGATTAAAAGTGAAACCAACTAACATAATGACAGTAAGTGCATGTATTTTTTTTTAATTGGTGGTTTAAAAAAAAAAATGTATCAATGCAAGGGTAATATTTTAGGCTTGCTTAATATGACTTAGTAATGGGCAATGGTTTTAAATTGAAAAAGGGTAAGTTTGGAACTGTATGTTGGAAGTTCTTTACTGTGAGGGTCATGGGACACTGGAAGAGGGTGTTCAGAGCAGCTGTGGATGCTCCATCCCTGGAAGTATTCAAGGCCAGGTTGGATGGGGCTTTGAGCAATATGGTCTAATTGAAGGTGTGCCCTGCCCATGGTGTCAGGGCTGGAACTAGAGGATTATTTAGATCCCTTCTATCCCAAAGCATTCTATGGTCCTAGGATTCTGTGATTTAGTTTTAGAGGCAAGAAGAAATGAATCATGCCAAGAATATCAGCTAGGAACTTGCCCAATGTTCATTCTGTATAAAAGACCATGCATTAGGGGCCAAATTAATTTTTCCTGAATATTTACTGGTTTATGCATTGTTGGTTTTTAGCAGTAGTTACAAAGGTTCAGATAGAAAAGGTGGGTTAGAAAAACAGCTTAATCTTTGGATATCTACAGCCAAGTACAGAACAAAATGCTGATTAAAGTCAGCAAAGTGCTAAATTTTGCGTTACAGCTCACTGCACATAAAATCAGCTTGAAGATCCCACCTAAGACCTTGGTAAGTAATCATGGCTAGCACATCTCTGTAGGGGCCCTATAAATGATAGTTTTGTCAACATGAGTAAAGTGTATGTTGCTTGTTCCAGGGTTTTGCAAATTATACAAGATACGAGAAATTGCTACATAACTCATAATGACAATGGACAAAATGTGTATGTGCACTCTGTTTCTAAGGAACAGAAGAACAAGCTGACTGCTCTAGGTGTTTGAAGTACAGATTTCTTGTCTGGCACATTTCTGATATGCAGAATGGCTTTAATGGCCTGCTCTCATGCACTAAAAATTATAGAAAATTATTAAAAATTATAAAAATTATAAAATCTTATACTACTGCACCTATTTGTCTGATGTGGCATTTTTCAGTAGATTAGGGTGGCTTGTGTTAGAAGCCTGTGTTGGAAAGCATGAAGTCATAATCAGGCAAAAGTGTAACACTGGAGAATTGGTAAGATGTTGAAGTTCCTGGGGAAAAGCAAACAGTAAAAGGAATTAAGGAGGATGACAAATTTACGAGAAGTCAGAAAGTGTATGAGAAGAAATCAGAAGCTGATAAGCAGGTAAAAAAGGGAGATATTCTATGGTTTGTAAGTGTGCAAGATTATTCTGACAGTGATTTTCTACACTGTAATGAAACAAACAAAAGGTAATAATAACCTATACAAAGGGCAGTAAAATTGCTATAGGAGAAGACCAAAGAGTATTTTAATCACCAGTATTGCAAACCCTCTGGATTTTCGGGATGTTAAAAGTAAACAACAGCAGACTGGATATGGTAGAGGAGAGACCAAAAAGATTGTAGTGAAGAATCTCTACAAAACAGCTTTATTAGTGATTTGGACAGCTGAAGGGGAACTGATTAGGATAAAAAAATTATAAACAACAAAATAAATGAGAACATCCAGCTATTGTGAAAGCAAATGTTTCCTGGGGTTAGCTGTCAAAATTGATAAAGCTGAACAGTCTCTTTATTACTTACATAGCTTCTTCTAATGCTTTAATAGTTCATGACAGGGAATAAAAATGAACTTCTTTTTCCATCAGTCACAGGAGTTTTATTTTGTGCTGCACTGGTCAGTTAAATCTCTGTAAAGTTATGATTGATATTCATCTCATTTGCATTTTTTTACCTTTATTGTGGAGTTTTTTTCCTACAAAGCTACTGCATTTAATTTCTTCTTCCTCCAGTATTCTAGCATCTGACCTAATTGTGACACCATGATTCTGAAAGTAGTTAACTGCTTTGGGCAGCCAAGGTCCACAAGTGAAAGTCTGAGTAGCCTGAGAGAATATGAACTATATGCATTAACTCTAGCCCATTATCATCTAGCACTTTGGAAAATATGGAGTTCTAGAATAGCCTAGTTGAACAAAACCATTCCTTGAATTAAAGGTTTACTTAAGTTTGACATAGAAAACACCCACGGTTTGCTTAAGAAAGTTCTGACTCTGTTTAAGGGTTTGAGTTCTTACTCAGTTCATCATAATGACATTATAGTGGAAGCAAAACCACAGTTAAGCAAACATGCTGACCTTCTGTGAGCCCTGAGGCTCTCTTTGATTCCTGTGTAGTGATATACTGGAGGCATGTAATTGTACACAGTTTTTTCTGTTGATGACAATCCTGTGTTTAATATTGCCATACAGAGATCAATTTAACCGCATTTACTTCTGGCATGCGATTTTGGACTTCATCCAAATGTACCATATTGCTAAAAGTCACATGTACTGATCTGAAGTGTAAATTTAGAGGTATATCTCAAGGGTGAATATGGAGTACAAGTTGTTTCAACTGAAATATGGACTGGTATATTTCTGTTCATGGTTCTCACATGTTCACACATTCCACACTCAACAGAGACAAGGGTTGGTGGAGTGGTCTGAGGTCTTATTTATCTTCAGCAGGCATAATTCCCTTTGGGCATTGTACAGGACCCTGCCCTGAAAAAACCTGTGTGAAATATCAAGTTGTAACTTTGTAACTGATTTAGTGAAACTTAACTCTGCACATAAGAACAAATCATTATTAGCTGCATTTTGAGTAGCCTTAAATATACTTTTTTTTTAATAAAGTAAGTAGAATCTTGATAAAGCAATGATTTTTATTACCTGTATGCGTTCCAAACTTCGTTTCTTTACTTTCAGAAATAAGGAGCAAAATAGTGTTAATGTTTGTTAAAAATTAGTAGTGAAAATTACAGAGAAGTGGTCTGTAAATCAGTTTGTGTTTCATCTTAGATTGTAAATAACTTTCAGCTGTAAAATGGTAACTTTGCAGCAAATCTTTTACCTTTAAATGCATGTCAGATAAGTTATATTAGTGCAGTTAATTAGAAAAAATGAAGTGGTAGTTTGCATTTGTGGAAACATAATAAAATAATATTTACGTATTTTCTTTTCAGAACAGAACTGCATTTTAACTTTACCTTTATAATGCCATTAATTTAGAATAAGAAAACAATGAAATATCTGGGATCGAATTTTCTTACATCTTGTAAGCAGCTGGTGGAACCAGTGCCTTCAGTTCAAATTTCTGCTCTTTAGATTCATTAGAAATGAATCCAGCTTGTCTGCTTTCATCTTGCAGAACAGTACAGTTTGTTCCCAATTTTTAACTTACATATGAAAATAATGGAAAAGCTTTTAGTCTTTGAGATAATGTAAACATTTTAAATTGGTGTGATTATCAGAGTCATGGACGTGCTATTTTACTCAAATAATTACAACTATGCTCCCCAGTATGAGAGCAATTACCTATTCCTGTGTTTTCTGAGGGTATACATTCCCTCAAAAAGCCTTTCATATCATAAGACTGTGTTTATATTCTGGCATTGTTCTCTTTTCCAGCTATGATGGAACAGCTACATCAGTGCAACTTGGATGTTGTACAAGTGGAGTTTTGTGGTTACCACTTTATGCAAACATTGAAAGTATGAGCAATAGATAAACACTACCCGTTAGTGTGTTTGCTGGCAAGGAACAGGCCAAGGCAGTTCTTCTGGATAGACCATATCGACTCTTCCACTACATGTTTCTGTTTATGGAAAGTAACGTGTATTTCTGCATTTTTCTATCCAATGTTTATGTTTATAAACATTTTTGTTGTATTGGAATCTAATTAGGTGCTGTATGTGTGCCAGTCTGGCAAAATCACTAGATCTGCACGAAGACTGGCTTCAGGAATAATCAGATCTCTAGATGGGAGTTGTTTAGAAACAAATATCCAAGACTGCGACATAACTCTGTGCAGCCTGAACAGAGAAATTTTGTTGTATTTTGTTCAACTGTTTTGTTTTTCATAAACTGGCATACCAAAATCCTTCACAAAACCAGCATCCTCCACTGGGGGCTTGATTATTCCAATAATCTGCTAAAGCTGATTTATACATTCTAGTAGTCTCTAGAGCTCTTTAATTCTGTATTTACACTAAGAGTATCATGTCAAGCCACCTTAATCTACTGTTTCTGATAGCTGTTGAAGAGTTTTAACAGATAATTCTCATCATAAGCCACCATGACTGAATATTGACTTAAGAATGTTGTATACAAATTTGTTAAGCACATTTTTTAAAGCAGAGATTTCACACATAGGTAAATCTCTCTCAAACTTAGAACAAGGCAAATTCCAATGTAATTTCTTTTTATGCATCAGAAATGAGGATGCATGAATAACGTCTTAAAGAAGAATATCCTAGGATATATGTTCCTAAATATGTGGACATTCCAGATTTGTGGTAAACAATTGCCATGTTTTTTCCATATAGAGTACATAAATTTGGCTATAACCATGATCAAAGCAAAAGGGGAAAATGTTTAACACTCCGTACTTCATACCTACTCTTCCCACAACAGCCGTGTCAGGTATGGGCAACAAGGAGGCTGACATCTTGTGTTATTTCTCCACCAGAATGACCCTCATATTCTTGTCCATTTTGTTGTCTCTGGCAAAGTGCAAGGGCAGGGAAAAACAATGAGAAGGGTAAACTCCTAAACTGTATCATTGCAGGTTGCCAGAGATTATGAGTGGGGCATTTTGGGGAGAAGAGAGAGTGTGGACAGATCTGACTAAGCTTATTGTGGTGTTTGGAGTCAGTGTACATAACCAGTTTCCAAGAGGCATGCCTACCTTCTTCCTGTGCAGTGTGGTGGCCATCAGCTTCATCCTGTAAAATGCTAGGCTGCATCTTTGAGCATCTTAAACTTCCACTGCCCTTAATTGGAGAAGAGTATTCATTACTTCTGAAGTCTATATATTTTAAGTAAGAGAGAGGACAGAGTCTGAAAGTCTATTTTTTTTCCAAAGCTGAGAAAATTTAGGAGGTGTGCAGCAAGATTTCTGTGATGACATTTCCTAGCCTTTTGTCCTTCTAAATGGCAATTAGAAATGTTGACATTCTCCTCTAACAATGTATGAGTAAAGAGAGTTACTTTTTCTAAAAGGTTGGAAGTGGTTTATACAGTATTTGCAACACGATCTTGGGCAGACTGGATCTTATCAATGAAGACTTAAATGAGACTCATGCCTGATGTTTCTAAATTATTCAGTATTCAATCATCCTGGCAGAATTATGATGATAGTAATGATGTTCATTTGTTATATACCTGACATTTTTCAAAAGCAAATACAGATAACACACATTGTGTTCATAGGAAATTAGTGCTATTTTTGAGGATACCTGAGCCTGCATTTGGACGATCTTGGGATTTTGAGAATAGTAACCTGTTGGTCAGCTCTGACAATTAAACAAAAATGTTTCCAGAATCATAACACTTTTGCGAAACAAAAAGTATAAATTAAACAAACTTTTGCATAAATTGGCAAGAATCCAAATTTATTTTAATACTGAAACTCTGTGACATAATATTTGGAATATCCTTGCCTCACAGCGGTTATGTACTTTTCAGGATATGTAAGCCTGAGTAGAAAATATGGAGGTATTTACATTCTGTTCTCTTAACTGTTAGTTAAAATCCTGCCTGCTGTTGTACAGTTGGATAGGCTTAGTTTTTAAGGTGTGAAGAGCAAAAGAAATATATCAAATAAGAAATCAAGTTGATTTAACTCAATCAAGTTAAGTGTTATTGACCTCTCCAAAGAGTACTTTTTATTTCAGTATGCTGGGGAAAGTAACACAGTAATGGGCTTTTCACTCTGGTAAATGCCACTTTGAAATAATTTCGTGAATTACTCTTCCCTAGATTAGCTCCATTATTCATGCAGCTTTTGTTTAAGAATCCCATAAATGCTTACCAAACAGAGTAACAATTTAGTGGTCAGGCACTGATTCATATTTCTCTAGAAGTATTTAGTATTGTGTGTTGGTGACAAAATGCCTTCTCCTGCGTTCTCCCCACACTCGCACCTCTTCTCCCTTACAATTATCTCTGATGGGCAATATGTTTTGTCCTAAGATAAGGATACCAAGTGTGAATTGCAGGGGGTACACAGGAGGATCACATGATGAATGCATTTCAGAGATGAGGGAGCTGTGATGATTGTGATGGGCTTTGGTGCGCACTGGCCTGCAAAAGGGTATGAAATGCTTTTATAAAGGGTATGAAATGCTTTTATAAAGGGTATAAAATTCTGGAGACTGAGCCGACCGGTCTCCTGAGGTTGCAGGCAGCTTCCAGATGGATCCACCGCATTCCTTTCACTCACCCCCTACCTTCTCCCCCACCTCCAGGCGGGAATGTCTGCCAGGTACATCCAGCCATAACACTGGAAAGACTCGCTTTTGAATGGATAAGTAAAAGTGTTGAGATTCCGATTACCTACAGAGATAAAATCTCAAAGTAGCTCCATAAGTACTTTGTTTCTTTGTAGCTGTGTATTCTGCAAGGCCAAAGCCTGTCCATTTCTAGAGCAATCTGTTTATATTTTATCTCTTTAGACCTATACTGTACACTGCATTGACAATATTTAGGTACTTTATTGGCAACTAATCTAAAAATAATCATCCACATAACCTAATGGAGAGGCTTTTCTCTACTGCTTTGTCACATTAAAATTGAGAAGAGCCTGGGCCTATGTTTGACACCTGTCCTTATTTAATAGATTAATTAGATTAATGCATTAGATTAATTAATTATTTAATTAATGCATTAATAAGATTGCCACTTCATCTTCTTGAGCTTGGAGGAAGAAATGCTTGACTAATAACCAGCTTTCTTAGGCTAAGCTTCCCTCCAAGACTTTATCCCAAAGCACTTTACCAAACAGGTACCTGAAGAGGCCAAGTCAACTCTCCTAAATTCCAGGGTAGGGAGCTTTCTGTGCACACTTCTTACTGCCCCAAAGATCTTGGGCTCCATTTCATGGACACTACAGCCAAGGCTGCCCTTAGGCTTCACATCCCCACCAGCCTCTCTTTGCTGGTGCAAACAAAATCCAGCATAAAACAGTAAGCTTCTATTCTTACTAGCTGTTAC